>BPLR01000252.1:0-25744 GCA_021605095.1 Caerostris extrusa
ATTAATTCAGTCATTAAATTTAATTAATTAGTTTTACTAGGTTTTTTTAGATTTTAAGTTACATATATCTACCAATAGATGGCGCTAGAAGTAAGACTTAGAAAAATGAATGAAACTTTCATTTATAAAGGACTTTCTGCAATGTAGTGAGGATAAGTAGGAATTGACTTAATTTTATTATTATATTTGCTTGTTTTGTTTAGTTCATTTTTGATCAAACATAAAGAAAGATGTCCAAATGTGTGAGATTTTTTACTTTATCCCCCTTTCAAATGATTTGTAACCTTCCATTGATAATTTAATAAAACTACTTAACTAAATATCAGAACATTTTTTTTTTCCGAGGAAAAAAACATGAATTAATGCTTTTATAGTTTGAACTCTCCTGGCATAACATTACATTTTTATCTATTGGAGTGAAGTCTGATGGCCGAGCAACTAAAGCGCTCAACTCTTTCTGCACGGGTTCACGAGTTCCAACGGTGCCATGGATATTTGTAGGGGTTCGGAATCCAAGCCGTAGATCCGGTCTAATATGACTGTAGAGCATTAGACTGACATCCCTACCCAGTAAAGAAAACTTCTTCTATCTCTCAATTTGCCAGTAAGCAAACGAGTATTGACCAACCATGGGCTGTTTGCCCCAATAGAAAAGAAGAAGTATCTATCCATTAATGCTAATATTTCGCTTATAATTTAAAAGTTACAGTCGTTTCAAATTTCTTAATTTTCCCTTTTGAGTTCACAATGTCGACATCCAATATAAAAAAAAGGAAAAATTCTTCATAAAAAAAAATATATATATATTGATGTCAAGGGTCATCAAATTGTGGTTGGTCATCTCGTATAATTCTGTGGATAATTACATGCTGAGAAAGTGAACATAAAATTGTAGTATTTGGTTTTTCTGAATGTGTTCATATCTTCATATTTAAGTAAAATAATCGCTTTCTTTTAAATGTAAATCCAAGTCAAAATACTGATGCCAACTGGATAGAACTTGAACAAATTCTCTGTCGACCTCACTCCAGCACGTGATGTGGCGTCAACGCTTTAAAAATTCGTGCTAGTTATTATTACAAGAAAATGTATAAAAATATAATGAAGGTTTTCCAATTATTTCTGCATTTAAAAATTTGTATCACTGCATATGCATTATATTTTATATCTCATTTTTTTTTTTTTTTTTGTCACTGATCTAATGAATAATTAATAGGATTGTTATCATAGTGAATCATTAATGGGACTTTTGTTATAGAGCAGGGGTCTCCAAACTTTTCAGCTTTCAGGCCATATTGTTTACTCAGTAAATACCAAGGGCCAAAACTATTTTAATTTTCTGCCGTATGTATAATTTCTGGACTAGTCGCCAGTACATACTCTGGGGAGCAGGTTTATGTTCGATTCAGGATATCGACATTTTCAAATATCGAAATATACATACATATGCGATACTCTTTACCCACAACCTAACTACCGAGGGGTAACCGCGGTATGTTCACTAGTTTATAATGTTAGTGAGTTCATTTTCAATTATTTTGTTAGTTGTTATGCTTAGTTAAATTTTCTGCGTATTATGTTGTCATTAAGCTTTATCTAGCAAGTCAATAAAACCAAGTTTGTCATCATGTGTTTAAAAAAAAAAAAAGCAATAAGCTATTCGCCGTCGCGAGGGGCTAGATTGATGACACTGGCGGAGCTGGTTGGGACATGGATCCCAGGAGACCCTGTTATAGAGAATCATTTATAGAATGAAAAATAATGAATATCCAACAAAACAATAAAATTCAACTTCTAGAAAAGCAAATAAAAATATTTTTATTTCATTCAGTTTAAAAAATAAATAAAGAAATTCTAGGTTGTACTTTAGCGCCATCTATTGGAGGGATGAAGTAGTACGCATTTCATTTTTAAAAAAAAAAATATCGTTCTTAATCTTTTTTCACAATAAAAAGAATAAATTATTTTAAATTCTGTAAAGAACTTTTTCATCTTTTTATCCTAAAATAATAAAAATAAAAAAAAAGGGAGGGGGAGTATTAATTCAAATTTATCAGCTTTTTAATTACTGAATTGTATAAAATCATAAAAATTTTTAATTCTCAACATTCATTTATTATAAAAAAATATTTTATTAAGTTACTTTATATTATAACAATGTGTTATTACTAATACAGAAATAAATTTCACCAAGATGAAAATATTTTAAAAAGCTATCTTGATATTACATTAGTGTATTGTACATTAAAAAACATATTTTGCTTAACAGTGCATGAGGTTTGGTTAAAAATCAAATTATGTATATAAATAATTCATGTTTATTAGGTTTACTCATTTAATATAATTATGCATGCTAACTATTATCAGATGAAGTTTTTATTTGAAATATGGTGATATATTTTTACATGAAGTTATGAATTTATACATCATAAAAACTGCAACTCTTACATATTTTGGCAAATATTATATATTAATAATAATGGTTTGTATAAAAAATTCAAATGTCAGAAATAAAAATTTATATGCTTTAATGATACATTTTTTAAAAAGCAATTAGTCCAAAAAAATCTTGGAAACATTAAAATTTAGACCAATAACTTTCCTACAAGCCATAAAGATATGTATTCATTTGATACATAATAAATAATCATCAGTAAAATGCTCATTAAATATTTCCTAAATGCATCTAAATTTTCACTTAAAATAAAACTATTCTGTTTTCTATGAATTACTGGGAATTTCATTACCACAATTGTAATTCCATTCTATCATTTAAATTGCCTTTAACATAAATTTGAAATAAGCTGGCAACTACAATCTACTTTGAACTAAAAGACAATTCTCAATTCTGTGTTTCTTGCATCATCCATAGAAAGTATGAAAACATGTGCTTATATGAAACAATATCTTTAAAATGAAACACCAAGAATATATTTAGAAAAAAATGTTAGTTTTTATACATAGCTGTTAACCTATATGGATTTTCAGTAATTTCCAATGAAAAATGGGATTTGAAAAAAATATTGGATACAATAAAAACAGTTGTCAACCAGTTATTATTCGAATTTTTCTATAATCTCATATAATTAGTAGACAAAACTAAAATAAGTACATAAAAATTTTTTGTTCATAGTTAAATTATGATAGAGCAACTTAAAAATACTAAAAACAAACTATGAATAATTTTATCCTTTGATAAATTCTATTAATTTAACTCAAGACATTAATGATTTAAAATGATTACACTTATCTCTGTGTTTATACAATTCTTTAAATAATTACAAGTATTAATTAAATTTATATAAAAATAATGTTTAAACAATTAAAATTAGTAACCAGATTTTTTTTTTTTTTTTTGTACAGATACACAGGACTGTTCTGAAAACCATGACAGGGGGTTATTAGGATTTTCCAAAACTATGCATGGAATGAATTAGATGTTTTCCATTTTCCAGTCAAACCATAACATAAAATTTAAAAGAAAGCATCATATGTATACTGTATTCTTGCCTACAGATGATTTTTTTTAAAGCATATTCATATCAGAGATGGAAAGGCAAGTATATTCGTAAAGATGAATGTATTTTGAGAATATAAAACATGAAATTTATAGAACTGGAATCATCAAATTTTCTGAAATTTTGCATCATAGTCACTACCATTAAGACATCTATTTGAATTGATTATTGATCAAAAACAATTTTTAATGTGATAATAAAATTTCTTTACATCACACATCATTATAAAGTTACCTTCTTTCCAATAGATTTCCCATTAAAGTTTTATCAGTGTAGCTAGAGAAAGTCTGAAAAAATATTTCTCTTGCTTATGGCTACTAATTACATTAGTTTCTTGGCTTTCTCCCTACTCAGAATTGCTGTATGTGCACAATATGTTATTAAAAACACTTTTGTTAGTTATTTAATATGAAAAAAATAATAATTTTTTTGAAATTAAAAAAAAAAAAAAAAAAAAAAAAAAACAGAATGAACATTTTAAAAAATCATTAAAACAGTATATTACAGTAATGCATTGAATTATTACAAGATAACCATTCTTAAACTAAATATAGATCAATTATTTCATTTAAACTATTTTTAAAAGGGATTTTAACTTTTTTAAAAAAGGGATTTATATGATTTATTTTAACAATTGCCTTTTCTTTTAATAAACTTGAAAAAGAAATTGCAAAACGCCACGAAATGGCAAACCACATTTATCCCGAATGAAATTTTTAAAATAACACAGTACCATCGAATTTTGTTTTTTTCCTTCACACACATATAATTGAAGATCAGAATTAGTAATTAAACACACAAATTAAAAGATGCATTCAACGTTAAAGGATACTTTTGATCAAAGAATTTAGGCTAAATACACTTAAAATATATATAACTCATTAGACTTAATTTTTAATTAAATACCTAAATAGCAAATACCAATCAATGCAAATGCTAAAGGATGGTGAAATTAGGTTTAACAAGTGGATTTAAGCTTAATAAACAATAAATAATTATTAATAAATAAAATATTTAAAGAAGTAAAAATCCTTACTTTTCAAATCGGCTGGAGCAAAAATAGCACAAGTACAAGCAAAGACACACACCACACATTAGTGTCATATAAAAAGACATATTTAAATATGAGATCATAAACTGGACAATTTGTTCTTCAAAAAAACTGAATGTTAAGATTGTGAATGTTATTTATCAAATGATAAATAACAGAGTCATTTAATAAACAAAAAATCTTAATTTTTTTCAGTTTTATTTAAAAATAAATTAACCCAAAACAAATATAAGCTTCATTTTATTATGTCAGAGTTTTTTATATTTAAGATGGTGATTTAACTTTTTTTTAACAGTACAAATTTACATAATCAAAATTTTTGTGATCTTCAGAACCAATCAACTGGAAAAAAATTTAAATTTCATTTGTTTTTAAGAACTTCAAGTATTCATATAATAAAAGATTTTTTTTTTTTATTAAAATATTGAAAAGTACAAGAATTTATTAAGATGCTAAAAAAAATATACTATTTTAACAAAAATAAAGCAATTTTATAAATAAAAAAAAAAAAAGGAAGCACTTGTATAAATAATTTATTTTCATAATAATCGTGGGAAAAAAAGTTGATATTTTCATATTGTTTCTTTAAACTTAAGATTCTTAATATACAATACAAATTTTGAACTAAATATATTAAAATAAAATTGTTCAACATAATAATAATAAAAAAGAAATATTTTTTGACAGTAAAATGCAACATTTATTAATTAAATAAATTTACTTTCATATGTCAAAATCTGCTCCATTAAATGAATGAAGTTGAAATGTAGGTTAAAAAAAATAAGTATTACAAATAATTTATTGTAATGAAAATAGCAAAGCTACACAGATCAGGAAGGACATAGAAAATAGTTCTACTGATGTACAGATGTAAAAAAAAAAAAAAATTATGTGGAACAGTTTCTTAGATGACCTTTATGCATAATAATTCAAATTAGCCTTCTTTTTAGCTTGAACTTCTAAAATAGCATCCATAAAATCTTCATGTGTTACAACAGTTGCACCTCTTCTTAAGGCAATCATACCTACATTAAAGAAAAATAAATATAAATTTTTTTATAGGAATAAAAATAAAAAAATCAATGCAGTTAACTACATTAAACATAAAATATTTCTATGTTTAAATTATTCTATTTTTAAAGTGCAAAAAGATTATAATAGGAAAAATATAAAAACGCATACATAACATTGTTGGCTGTTACAAAAAAAAATGTCTAGTAATTATAATATAATATCAAACAACTTTTATTCCAAAAACTAAATTTTACAAAATATTTTTGGTAAATGCATTTATTGGTATTATTATGTTTAAACATCCTTGTTATTAAAATTATTCACTTTTATTTACAGAGATAATTTTTCTAATACAAAAACTCATTTTCAATTTTTTGATAATTAAACAAAATTACCTTATAGTATTTTCACATAAACAATAAATTTAAGAAATATACATATCAGTGTGCAATATTACAAAGAATAAAGAGGAAAAAAGGACTTACGGCTTCAACACAAACAGCTTTGCATTGAGCACCATTAAAATCATCAGTACATCTGGCTAATTCTTCAAAATTTACATCAGGGCTAAAAAAAAAAAAAAAATAATAAATTCATAAAAAAATTAACTTAATTGAATATAATCTCTTAAAAGCTTTACTAATAGAAATTGGCATCAAATATTCTGATGCAAAAATATATCACAAAGGCATAAAATTATAAATACAAGGATAAAATAATTTATTTTCCATGTAACATTGTTACAACTTAGCATTATTACATTTTGAGAGTTACTCCGAGAAAATTAACTAGTTGTATATATATTACTTACTCTACATTCATTTTCCTTGAATGAATTTGCATAATCCTAGCTCTAGCTTCTTCATTAGGATGAGGAAATTCAATTTTTCTATCTAATCGACCTGATCTAAGAAGGGCTGGATCAAGAATGTCTACTCTATTTGTAGCTGCTATTACCTAAAAATCGTAAAGGCCATATATATGCAGTAATCATAAAACACATAAAAATTGTTTTTTATGAAAATGATTGAAAAAAAAATAGAGAATTTTTAAACTGAAACGTATATGCCAAATTCTAATCTATAAGCATTTACCAGGCATATTGCCACACATATCACATTAACAATATCAAATAAATAATATATATAAATTAACAAAACAGATTAAGAAATTACGGAAAATAATAAAAAAAAAAAAAACAGCTTACATTTTAAATTAAAAATGCGATAAAAACATTAAATTTGGACTACTGAGTTAGCCAGGAAATTCAACTTTACAAGCATTTTTAATGCTTATAAAGTTAATGAAGTAAAAAAATATTAGCGTCAACAAAAATGAATTTAGAAATATTTACTTCCAATTTAAAATTTTTTAGATTATTCATAGAAAAAGGAAGTAAATGCAAAGAACAGAAAATGATTGTACCTGGCGAGTTTGAAATAATATTTAATTATAATATAGAAAATAAATTTTTTTATATTTTTAGAAGCAACAGCCTAGTATATTTACTTTAATATCAGTACTCGAACTGAAACCGTCGAGCTGATTTAACAACTCCAACATAGTTCTTTGCACTTCACGATCTCCAGCTTTTTCACTATCAAAACGTTTTGTTCCTAAAATAACATGAAAATAGTTAGTAAATGGCAAAAAAATAAAAGAATTCACACAACTTTTATTTATTGTCATTATTGATCATTTGTATTAATAACATTATCAAGTATAATTATTTCCTTAAAAAACTTTTTTATTTAAATTATTTTTTTAAATACTATTACAACGTTCTACAAAAATTAATAGTATGGCCAGTACAAAATATTTAAATTTGTAAGGATATTATACAGCTGGAATAATAAAACATGATAAAAAAGGTAAAACAAAACAAAATTATTGTATACCATATATGTATGGGGAAACAAGAGAAAGGTATCTTTTGGGTGTAGAAAATGATAAATTATCAGACAGTATAGAAAATTATTGCATGTTATTATAGAACAAAATATATCAATAATTACATCCCTACACAATACAAATCATTGTAAAAATAAACAAATAGCATGAAAATTATGTTTATATGCCTAATTATATACAAATAAGTACCTATAGCATCCAACTCGTCAATAAAGATTATTGCTGGAGCTTTCTCTTTAGCTAAAGCAAATGCATCTCTGACCAATTTAGCACCATCCCCAATAAACATTTGTACAAGTTGAGGTCCAGCTAACTTTAAAAAGGTTGATTTTGTTTGTGCAGCACATGCCCTGGCCATTAAAGTCTTTCCTGTTCCTGGTGGTCCGTATAATAGAACACCTAAAAAAAAGACACAGTAAAATTACAACTCTAAAAAAATTATAACAGCATAAAAAGTTATAAGATTTAATAAATCTTGAAAATTATTAACTAAATTTTATAAAGAGAAATAATAAATTCATATAAAAAGAAATTTATATATATATATATGAAGAGAATTATATATTAATATAAAGAGAAAGAATATTAGTCCCAATAATTATTATTTGTATTATTATTTTGCTAATTAATAACTTTAAAAACCTCATATTATTAGTAAAGTTAGTATACTCAGTCAAAGTAAATTGTCAAATTGTATCCATACAAAGACATAAATTAAAAAAAAAAAAAAAAAAAAAATTAAAATGTTATTTCAATTTTTTTAAACGAAATTTTATGTTTAAACATAGAATTCCTTTTTTATAGTACATAAACATATTTTTCAAAAGAAATATGAAAAGAAAACTCTTCAAATGAAAATTTATATATTCATTTAACACCATTAAATAGCATTATACATAGATAATCTGCTGACCAATGTACAGATTACCAATAAAATTTCGAATTTAATGCAAGACCAAAATGCATAACAGCAATTTTAATAAAAAATAATAAAAATTCCATACAATTTTCTTTGCTTTCAACAGATGATCTTTTTGAACAATTATCTATGACTTAATTATATTATTAGCTTGTGAAGGAAAGTTAAATAAATATTATGAATAAAGACTATGTACGAAATTTAAAAAAAAATTGAAAGTGGTCACACAAAAAAACTCCACTATCCAAAAACAATCATAATTTTATGAATAATAAATGAAAGTTTTAATTAAAAAATATCTTTGAAAAAAAGTAAGATAATTGACTTTAATATAAATTATTATTACACTAATTCAATTACAAAAATATAAAACTAGAAGTACCTTTAGGAGGTTGAATACCCAAATTTTCAAATTTTTCTTTATGTGTCATTGGTAATACAACAGCTTCAATCAACTATAAACAAAAGAAATAAGAGATATTTTTATCATTTTATAAAATAATTATTAAGATTTATAAATTATATAAAAAAAAGATATTAATGTTATAACTATTAATATCTTTTTTATATAATTTATAAATCTTAATAATTATTTTATTTCTTTTTTATTTATTTTGATATTTCTTTGACATGAAATAGTTAATATATCAATAGAGCAAGACTTCCAAAAAAGACATTGGATGGCAGTGGTCATGTTCTAAAAAATAGATTCCATCTAGATTATCAGATGAGCTGCTGCTGCCAGAGTGTTAAGATCTATCCCCTACCTTGTAAATATATTGTAAAATAAAGAAAATTTCAATAAATAGTGGAATTGTTGATATAGACTTTTCAGATGCAAAAGTTACAACTTAAACATCATACTGAATTACCAAACAATCGAATAAGAGAAAGCTGCAATGAAAATCTATCTTGAATCCAATACATTCAGGGCTATGACCATGCCAGATTATTGTGCCTCAATATATATAGGAAAAAAAAAGTTGTTGTCTTTTTTTTTTTTGGGGGGCATCAAAGATAAAGCACTCTACGCAAAATTTAAATGATTAAAGCATGTACATATTGAATGAAAATTGAAGAGCTATTATATTGTCACCTGGCAGTCATTCACAACACTCAAATACATACACAAAAAGTATGAAAGGGAAGGCTCAATCAGTGCCAGATTAAACAATGTGCCAAACTATCGAATGCCAAGGTTACAGCACAATTTAAAAGACATTTACAAAAACATCTCCTGAGGCTACTGGACTTCATTTTTTTAATGTATTTCTTTTTTCATCATAAGCCTATGATTTATGTACTTGATCTGATGTCTCTGTCAATCAAATGTGATTAGCCATACAACACACATCAATATGTTATATTTAAAATTTGCATTTGATGTTTACTGAGATAATACAAATTAATTGTTCAAAAAAAAAAAAATCCCAAATTTATAAGCATAGTAAGAATATAGCTGTAAAACTAACCTCTTGAATTTGCTTATCTAATCCACCAATGTCACTGTACTGTTCAGTAGGCCTTTCATCCACTTCCATAGCCTTAACACGAGAATCATATCTAACAAAAAGAGAAAAAAAACTATAAATACTCAAGTTTTCAACTGATAAAATTAATTGCTAAATTATAAAATATGACTTACTCTTGTGGCAAGGTCTCTAGAATGAGGTATGAATCTTTATTAACACCCTAGAATAAAACAAATTATTTGCAAATTTTTCAGTAATATCAAACTGCGTGTTGCTAACAAAAATTAGAATATACAAATGTCTAACTGAAATTTATTTTAGAATTATAAATTTTAAATCAAAAATTTATAGTGAACTAATGTAAAATGTAAATTTTAAAAAGCAAAATTTAAAATGTAGATTAATTAATTCAGTTTTTCTTCCATTGTAAAAATAGACAAAATAAATGAAATTATTTTTTTCCTCTTGTATAATTTTTTTTTTTTTTTTTTTTTCAAAAATATTTTTAAGTGTATAATATTTTTTTCACACAAATACATTAACAAATACACAAATACATTTTTCACACATCAAAATATTCGTCACTTACATGATGCAAATTAATGCATTATAATAAGAGTAGAGACTGAAAAAAAAGTATTCTAAAAGTATTAAAAACTTGCCACAACTAAATCAGCAGGCTTTAATTTCTCAGCATCAATTAAACCAATCACAGGCAAAAAGTAAGTCTGAGAATATAACATACATATGAGTTGGTCATCTTAATGAGCTAATTTACAAACATATAGCACACAAACACTAACAAAAAAATTTCAAATGGATATTCTAATACCTCACCAAACAATTTCAAAATTTATAATTATATATATATATAAAATCTATAAACAATTAATACTTAGTTTTAAAATGCTAAGTAATTAATACAAATGATATTAAACCTTTCATATTTTAATTATGAAATATTCATCATGATAAACATTACAGCTAAAAGGAAATAATAGTTATAATTTATGAAAATCCATTTGAAGGACTTTAATTTTATTTGAAATGCTAATTTACTAAATCAAACTTTAAATTATAATGTCTTTTTTTAAATAAAAGGATGAATTGTATTCATAATATTAAACAAAATCTGCTAAATTTTTTATGAGTAGCAAAATATTAATTACCATAAGAAACTTGACAATTATTTAATATTTTCATTACGAAATGATAAATAATATACATTATCGAAGAATATTGAAATTTTATGACTTTCATAAAATTTGTTTTAATATTTAACAATTTTATTTAAAATTTAAATTGAATATTAAAACATTCTAAATAATTATTTAAATTTAACCAATGCTTCTTAACATAGAATTTAAAAATATCCACCTAAAATTTCAAAAAAGTAAGTAGTTATATTTCTTGTATAAAAATATATGTTAACGTATATTAGTTCAAGTTTAAAATAAATTTTATAGAATATAGTGAAAGCTCATTTATTGATTCAACCTTTAAAAGCTGTGTAATGCAGGTAAAAAAAAAAAAATTAAAATAACAATTTTACCTGTCTTGTTGATGTCTTTATCACAGCACATTTTCCTTTACGTTGAGAATCTAAATCAACATTAGCCCCATCTTCTTCACCAAGCTCTTGTGGGTCTACATCTAACAACTATAAAATAATAAAATAACAATAATTAGCAATTTATAAATTAAAGGATTGAAGAATTTACTGCTAACATTAACCAAATTTTTATAGGTTGAATTAAAAAAAAATTAAATTTCACAAGGCAATTTCTATAAAAATATAGCATATTGTTATAAAAATTTAACCCAAGATTGTACACAAGCCACAATGATAATTTCAAGGAAACTGGTTAAATGGTCATTTTTTTTTTATTAATTATTTCCATCCATAGGAAAAATATTAAATGATATATAAAGCATCTTTGGTTATTTAAAAGAACTTTTCTATTAGTTTATAATCAATAACTTATTCATGATTATATATGTATATTAATTATTTCTAAAATTGCTTTTAATATAATAACCTCCAATTAATATAGACAGAATGATAATTCAATGTCTATCCATTAAGATGGGTCATTTACCAACAGCCATCATGTCATACACTTGTATAAAATATTAATTGTTCTTAAACTCAAAATTTTTTTAATTATAAAATATTAAAAAAAAAATTTAAATAAAGTAATCAATGATTTTACCACTTCTCTCTCAATATACTAATTTTAAAAAATTGAGAAAATGTGAATTTCTAAAAACCTTCATCTTGTTCAGCCATTTTTTTTATATTGTCAGAAAGAATTTAGAATAAGACATAATTAAAAAAGAAAAAAAAATTAATAAAGCTAATGATCCAACATTAATCTCGAAAATACTCTAATTTAACTATCAAAAAGTACTATAATTAGTTAATATACATTGGAAGAAAAAAAGCAAATTTGCAAATTATGTTAAATTTTTTTTTTTTAATAGATTCCCTCTAGTGAAACATGAAATCGATTCAATAAAGCAATTTTTTTTTATTAACATGGATTGTTATATTCAATATCAATAAATTCAAGAAAAAGTCCACAAATGATTTTCACTAAAAAAAAAAAAACACAAATATAATTTAAAAAGGTGAAAATACCTCAATGACATTGGACACCAGATAAGGTAATGTTTTGTTAACTTTAATCTTTTCATTATTTTCCTTGATCTTTTCTTTTTGGGCTTGAAGTTCATGGTTTATTCTCATGACTTCACTCTTCATTATCTAAAATTAAAAAATTACACATACATGAGCTAAAATATAGTAATGGCAGCTGAACATTCTAAACATTTGTTTTTGTAAAGAGAAAAATATAACATTTTCTATATCAATTACATAAATAAAATTTATTTATGTATAAGGAAACATATATATAAAATTTATATATATCTTATAACTTCCTCAAACATTTAAAGGGGTTTCTTGCCGATATTGTCTTCATCATTAAAAACAAACTTTTATGATATGCAAGTTTTTTTTTTTATAACAAATCAAAAAACATGAACAGTACAGCTGGGCAATAAATACATATATCAATTTAAGTCTAAAATCGTGCATGCAATTTCATTATTCTTTTGTTAATCAAATTACGATTTATGATATCAAGTTGAAGCGACTTCAATGTCCATCATCAGCATTGCCGATGTTCAAAATCAGCATAATCACATTAGGGATATTGTTAGATGTATCTTCAATTTCCAATATTTGTTTGGCAGTGCTTCTGCATAATCATAACAATAAAAATTTTCATTCAGAAATTTTAACTTTATCTTCTTCTACTTAGAGAACAACTACAATTAAACATAATGTTTAACAAATTATTTTAATTATTAGTATTAAGAATTTTCAAAATAAAACTCATCTTGATAATAAAAATTTCATTTCATTTTTTTTTTATTTTATATCATTTTGAAACTGTTTTATTTGAATATTTTAGATTTCTATGTATACTTAAATTTTACGATTATACAGTAATATTTAATGACTCTTTACTTTATTAATAGTATGTTTCTACATGTTAATAGTACATAGTAATTAATACATGATTAATATATAATGAATGTTAATATGCTTATACAATCATTTATTAATATACATTCATAATTTATAAATATACTAGCAAATCTTCACTGAATAGAATACAGATTTTATCTTAAAAACTTTAATAGCAATTAAAAGGAAAATATTATGTGATCCATGGAATAAATTTGATTAATTTTTTACGATAGGACACATTTACAAATTGTTAGTTATAGATTTAACTCTCTGTAAAATCACATTAATTGATACTGATGGAACTGTATTTCTTTCTAATTAAAACAGATAAAAGATCAGATAAAAAAAAAGTATAAATTTTATTTTGTAAATAATTATAAAATGATTCTATTAAGCATTTCTTAATTAAATGAACTCAAATTTAAATAAATTAGCACAAAATATTACTTTAATCTCATTATCCATGAGTCTAGTGCGGCTGTTCACTTCATCTGTTGACATACGCAAGACTTCTTCACCCACAACATCTTCCTGCAAAATATACATTACATATAGAAAATTAATAAATGGAACAGAGAAAACAAGCATTGATTTAAAATATTAAAACAGTTAAAAAAATTTAACAAAAAAAAAAAAATTTTCACAACTTTTGAAAGAAATACAAATTTTTTTTTTTTTTTTTTGATAAAGATTAAGATCAAAATCATGTGTGATTACAAGGTATATATTTTTCATAAAAATTTGCAAAAGTATCAGATTACAATTTGAAGAGTTATTACAGAAATAGAAACTATATAAAAAGTATACATATAATACAAAAAGAATTCTTTAAAAATCTAAAGAATGGTGTTAAAAGAATGTTGCAAATTTTTTTTGCCTTAATTAATAAGGAGCATGTTTAAGTAACAGATTAGGATTTTAAGATCTATGAAAGAAAGATTACTTTAATACAATTTATATATTGAACAGAAGAATTCTGATTCCCATTAAAATTTCTATATCTATTCCTATAGATGTGAAAGGAGATATACAGATAAACAGTGTAAAATACAGCAGCAGATATTTTTAATAAATAATAACCTTGTCACATCCAACAGCGAGAAAGGAATTTCACCAGACAGTTATTTAAAAAAATTAATATAAAAATTTAATAATTTTACGAATCAAGTGATATTTTCTTTCTTTATAATGCATTCTGAATAAATAAAAAAAAAAAATAAAAAATTTATAAACTGTTTACAGGTAGCATTGCATATTGGTAAAACCTTATATTGCATTCTCAATTTCACCAATTAAAATAAATTACTTACAAAGCAACTTGTTTTCACAAATTCTAATCAATTATAATCAAGTCTTACACACAATAAAAATAAATAAAGCAGCAGTAAAAATGTGTAATAAACACAAATTTAACTGGTTTGATTTGAATAAATATATTGAGGCTATAACATAGACTATGATTGAGGTTATAAAAGAGATTGATAGTCTTAATATTAAGACAACTGAAGAAGCATTTTGATCCATGTTATTTTAAGTTCACGATAAATAAACTCCATGACTGTCTAGCAGAGCATCTCCATCTCATTAAAATCTTTTCGAACCCTGGCTGCCCCCTATGTGGTTCACCAGACCCAATGAACAGACACCACCTCCAACGATGTGCGGTACTTGACGGCGACTCGGAGACAGCACTTTACTGGCGGGCAATATAATTCTCTTAAGGCAATGACTTCGGTCATCTTTGCATTTTTGGACATTTATTCTTTTGTATTTTTCCTTATTATTTTTTTTTATTATTATTCTTGTACTTGCCTTGCCATTGAAATAAAAAAAAAGATAAATGAACTATGAATATTAAACTTTTATAACAGATAAGATCCTCATTATAATAAACAATTTTTATTAATATCCTTTCAGTAAGTTATCAATACAAATATTGATTTAAAAGTGATTGATAGTCTTATTATTAAACCAATTTAATGATTTAGTATAACATTTCCAACTGATCTTTATTGTGCGAAATTTATCTATACTTAAGAAATGTTTTTATATCCTATCGTAACAACTAATAGTGTGATTAATATTATATTTCTGTTTGCATATAAATTAAGTAAAAATATAGCTGCTAAGCATTTATTTCTTATGACTTGAAAACTAATTCCTAATAATTTTATTAAAAGCATATTTATAATATTAAATGTCATATTTTCATTTATATAATATATTAATCATTTACATCAAGAGCCTTTTTCTTATTATTAAGGATTATAAATAGTTAACTTAGGGTTTTTTGCAAATATGGAATGGTCTGTAGTAGATCAAAACATTTAAATAATATGAAAAGATTTAATAAGCAAATTGGTTCCAAGTGCAATGTTATAATGCATAAAATATACATATAATCAGGAAAAAAATTAAGAAATAAAACATAAAATGGTAACATAGTATAACAAAAATATAAACACTGGATAAAGCACACAAATGTCAAGTATTATGTGCAAGAGCAACAAACAATGGAATCTGTAAAACCAAAATTTTTATTATGAAGCAATTTCAATTTATAATAATATAGATTTAAGTGTAAGATTTATAGTATAATAAATACTTTAACCAAATTTTATATTTATAATTTATGTTTGAATCATATATACAAAATGCAAGTCATGCTGGAGAAAACGTATAAATAATCATTTTGTTGTATCATTAATAACCATACTTATAAATTAGTTTCGGCACACAATACATTTTATTTAACTAACAATATAAAACGATAATATGTTGATATTTATAAAATAACATACTTCGGTAACTTCCATTGGAACAGCAGCAGTCGTCGACATGATGAATTTGCTACTAAGAAATAAACAATAGAGTTGCCAAATCACAAAAGCAGAAGAAAAGAATGAACACTTAAAATGGATATGTTTTATTTTTGTCGTCTTACAAATTAAAATATTTAGACTTTAATTGCTATAAGTCATGATTATATTTTATATCAATTTAAATATTCTGAAAGACAGATTGTCTAGAATTTATCTAGAATGTAGTCCATGAATTTTTAGAGATTATTATATAACAATAATTTTTATTGTGTGTAGTTTTATTTATATTTTTAATCCACGTTGTTTATTTCTTTTAATATACATTAGTTATTAAAGCTGTAATGTAGTCCAGCTGAAAGAATCCACAGTGAGACAGAATAAAATTATCAAAAGATATCTGGCATCAATGTATTTTTTTTTTCCCATCAAACACGTTGAAAATTGTAAACAACCGGTATTTGACAGCGTTATCTATTCTGAGTTTGTTTTTCGTTCAGATAAACTATGACAACGGATATTTTACAAGCTGTATTTAAATGCAATCTCAAGTAATTTTTATTAAACAAATTTCTTTTTTTAATGAACGAAGATTATACTCTAATTTATGATAGTTGTCATTTTAAAACGAAATCCCTACTACTGATTTTGCTATTACATATTAAATGTTATGTAGTGAATGTTCCTTATTTCTTTTTAGACTATATTGAAATACGTATTTAATTTTTTTAGTCAGTAAATTTTTATTCAATATTAATTTTATATAAATATGCAAATTTTCAAAAAGTTAGAATATAATATTTAAAATTAATTTTTATGATCTTTAAATTTCAAATTCTTTTAAATAGGCAGGTTCTGTAAGAAAAATAATTCTTATCTATTATTGAATTCGTTTTTACTTCAAAATAAATAATGCATGATTTTAAGGTGCAAATAGTACAAGAAGTAATTTTTTTTTTACATTTTAAAGTCATTTTTAAATATGTGAAGAAAAAAATTTTTTTTTAAGCTAAAGATTTAATCCTTTCAAAGCATAATTTATTAGCATAAGCATGAGACCCATTATCATATTATTTATAATATATGCTTTTTTACTTTTACCTTCGGATGCTTGTGAAAGGGTAAAACCCAAATTTTCTTACATACGAATTTTCGAACATTATTTGATAAAAAATTGAAAGCAACATGTTTTAGTTCCATAATATCATAGAAATAAACAGTATGTTGTGATCTACTTTTCAATAGTTACTTGTTAAAATAATATAAACTCAAATATGTCTTGCTGAAAGTTCTTGTCACATGTATGAGAGAGTTTTGGGGTAAAGATTATATGCCTAAGAGACATAGTTTAATGAAGAGATTGACTATATTTTTAAGTTGAATAATGTAAATTATTTTATTACAAAATCAATATAATTAAATGAATTCATTATTTGCTTGCAAATAATAATTTGAATTTTATATTTAAAAGTTTATTATTTATATTGATTGAGAAAGTTATGTGAACTTTTTTTACTGCTATTGTTTCAGTTTTTACAAATTTTTAAGTTTGCATGTAAGAACAATATATACATATTTAGATTAATAGCTTTTTCTGTGGTGATTTATTTACATAGGATTTTTAAAAGAATTAGCACAATTTGATTTAGCTATCATTTCCTATTGTCAACTTTGAAGCTAAATGCTGTTACTAATATGGAGTATTTACGCTTCTTCATTTTGAATTTAATTACATTAAACTTATTGATCACTGTAAGTTGGAAATATCACTTTAGTATTTCAACACTGTAGTTTGGTGCAATTTGGTTTGATTTGCCATTCTATGGTCATTTTGTGCACACGAAGGCTAAACAGACCAGGATCTACAGTTTAAAGTGGATTCCGAACAGCTAACAAACGTCCATGTCGCCACCAGGTTTCGAATCTGAAGTCTAAGATACATTGCAATTTAGAGAAAGTGTCTCAGAAGTAACATCCGTTGGGGATTTGTACCTGTTGCTTACCCTTCAAATTCCACTGCAGTAATCTAATAACAGCCTCATAAGTTCTACATATTTGATATCTTTGTATCCTGTGAAAACATGGGATTTGAACTAGTATTGTTAAAGTTGTATCCATTACTTACTAAGTTAAATGTTAAAAAAGGAAGTTTCTACTAAGTAGAATAGTTTGTAGTCCTTCAATTTTAGAATATTTTTGCTCTGGTAGTTTGTAAACTAAATAAATATGGTAAGGAATTTGAAAAATGCTAATTTTTCTAATTGCATTAATTAATAAATTATTTTCTAATAAATATATAATGTTATTCTAGTTGTTCTATATAATGTTATTTCTAGTTAATGTTCTATTATATATTAGTTTATTTATTTCTTTTATATTCCATACTTCAGTATTATGTATAATTTAATTTTCTTGAATGATTGTGGGAAAAGGTCAGAAACATAATGTAAAAACAAACTAATAGAAATAAAATTTCTATATTAAACATAAATAAAATTATATATAATAATTTAGAAATTAACTGAGCATTGACATCAGCATGAGTGTTTTTTTTCCCAATTGATTTTTCAATAAGTAGATCCTAGTATTTAAGTAAAATGTTTGTTTTAATTTCTCTGATATTGAATGTTCTGCTCTCTTAAAAATAAACTGCGCTTAGATATTTGTATCCACTGCAATACTTTTTGTGGCTAATGTAAGACAATGTCTAAAAAGAGTAAAGTACTAAATAAAATTCAAATACTTAATAAAGTAGGTAAAAAATATTTCACCCATTTTTATTGTGAAAAGTTTTCAAGGAAAACTTTCTCATGTATCAAAAAAAATGTTTTAAATTATTGTGCATATTTTAATTCTAGAGAGGAATCTTTTAGAGAATTTTCTTCTTATATTTACTATTCTCATTGTCTACATACTACTTGTTTCAAACTTAGTTGAAATTCAAATAACTTTACATATTTTTTTCAAGTAAATCATTTTTAATCTACCTTCATAGTTAAATGTAAATTTCATATAAAAATAGATTATTCTATCTTGTCCTCTTCAACTTGAAGAGCTCTCCCTCCAACAGAAAGAGGACGAGATAAGTCATTATCACATACAGATAATACCTATCTAAGAAAACCAAATAAATCATAAAAATCATTTAGACTTCAAAGCAGATAAATTAAGAATAAGTACAATGTAAAGTAAAAGAGATTTGATTAACCGTATATTTTTTAGAACTTATTCTAAAGCTTGATCCTGTGATCAGTCAGAGTAACTTGGCCTTAATTCACCAAAATAAAGTAGGTCAACATTTGCAGGATAAGATCACAATAAATCAGATCGAAATAGCTAAATTAAAGTTAAACAAAAGTTAAAATTAAAAAAAACATTAATCAATTGGAAGTATATTTTTCAGAGCATCTCAAAAATTTGAAACTTGTGCACTAAGATTACAGGTGTTAGATTGAGAATGCATCTTGTCTTATACACCAAGGGACTGAAAAATAGAAGTAAACCGTTGTAAAACATTGAGAGCTTTTTTTAAGATAGTCCAAGTTTGAATTATTATCTGAAACATTACCAGGATGATTGATGAAATGTTGATTCCTATGAATGAGGCAAGTGACAGAGTTATGATTGAGTAACTTCTTGCACAACATTTGTAAAGGAAAAATTGGGATTTATTGATCTAGACCTAGCTATTGTCCTAGCAAGAAAAGCAGTGACAGTTTTTAGTGTTGAAGTTATGATTTTGAGGAACTTGGAGCATTCCATCTATGAGACTATGTGTTGCAGTCCACCCCAATTAATGCACGTTGAAAGTTTCTGTTAACATGAGCAATCTGTAATATAGTGTTTTCCCATCACATTTAAGGTAACGCTTCTTGTAACCAATTCTCATTAGAATGGTGAAAGAAGTTGCAGGAGAAGCACTGTGTTGCTCCTGGCCAGTGGTTACATTTTTCAATGCTGATAAAAATGATAGTTTGAATTTTCAAAGATTTTTTCATTATACTGCAAAAATAATTTGCCAGACAGGCATGAAGATTTTTAGCCTGATTATTAGTGAGGTGATTAAATTTTTCAAATGAATTCTAGTTCACCTAGTGCATTAGTAATTTCCTCACAAGTGGTGTTAATTGGAAGTTCTTTAATGACAGCTTTGATAGACCTTTACATGTGTAAATGTTGCAAAACTCCCAAGTTTTGTTCCTGAAGGAAAGTGGTTAGCTTCCTGTGTTCATCAATCAGCAGGATAGCATTTAAAATATTCATTTGTTAATTTTAGTCTGGTTTGCCCATTAAATATTCCAAAGCTAAACTACGAGTGTCAGCTTATATGTGGATCCGCTAATCTTGCGAAAACATAGATACTTTCCTTTTAAGTTGGTGCAAGCAATAAATCATTAAATATAGCACTCTTTTATTTCTGCTTTTTTATATTTCTTAAATTTATGAAAGATGTTATTTTGTTTAAATTATTTAAGTTATTTTTATTTTGTCAAGTTGTTCGTTTTATGAAAATACATTTTTTTCAAAATTGTTTATATTGCTGGTTTGTCTAAAAAGGTTGGTGAAATTTGTGCCCAGCTAATGGTAAAGTACCAAAATGTACATCAGAAATAATAATAAAATACCTTAAAAAATTAACTCTTAACGATAAAAAGTGGAAAATTACATTAATCTTTAAACTTGCTTTTATGGGTGTTTTGAATACAACCTTTATACAAAAGAAAAAAATTATAAAAATCCTTCTGAATCTGTGTTACAATTCACATTTCCAAATAATTTGCCAAATTCATTTTTCAAGCATTTGAATGTCTGGATGCATATCATCATCACTTTTGCTTTACATACTACTATTGATGCCCCCTTCATGCACAATTTTTTTTTTGTATTTCATGCAATATATAGATTCAGAATTTTTATTTTTTTTTATTTATTTATTTATTTTTTTTTGAAGGAAAAATGCATTCTTGGCTTATATTCAGAAATATATATATATTTATATCTGTTTTTAGACAATTCAAGTTAAAACATTTATTATTGGATTTAAAAATATAAAAAAATATTAATTATTCGTTTTTTGTTTTTTTTTTTTAAATGTCATTTATTTGATATCGCATTTAATATATTTTTATAATTTTTTTACTTTTATATTATATTATATATTAAAATTGAAAATGCAATTAGATCTCATTTGCTGAGCATTTAAAAATTTAGTATTTGTTTATTGTTAACTATTATAAATATAAATGTTGAATTACAATAGCATCATTCATTTGAATTAAAAGTTGTAAAAAATCTGAATTATACTTTAATTCTTTACTTCTTTGGTTAATTTTTTCCTCTATATTATAATATGTGTTACCAAGATAAAACAAA
Organism: Caerostris extrusa; assembly: GCA_021605095.1. NCBI lineage: Eukaryota > Metazoa > Arthropoda > Arachnida > Araneae > Araneidae > Caerostris > Caerostris extrusa. The sequence goes on from BPLR01000252.1 coordinate 21,616, forward strand.
CTTAGATACTTAAATAAAATTTTATGAAATAAATTACCATTGCATTTCAGAAGACATTATAGTTTATTTTAAATGATTTTGGGATTCACCAGAAAATTTTGAGCGTAACTTGTAGAGTAATACCTTCAAATTTCATTCACTGCTAAGCTAAATATCTTAAATATAATACCACCAAGTACAGTCATATTGGTGACATTCAATCTAAACTTCCTAATTCCAATATGTTCATCTCAATTTTGCAGCAGGGATAATAAATAAACTTATATAAAAAAAATATATATTCATTAGTAAACGCTCAAAGAAATTGGTTTAGGTACCAAAAAGCACTGTAGTATAAAAAATTTTGAAGAATTTTACTTTTTATATCAAACATTAACATTTGGCTTCTATTTTTTAATAAATTTCATGGTAAAAAGAAAAAAAAATCTCTAAACTACTTATTTGAATAACATTAGGATTTTTGTAATCAACAGTTTTTATATCTAATTTAAATTTTCTTGATTCTTTTTAATAGCAAATTAAAAAGGTTGTTACCAGACAGAATAAGAGTAAATCAAGAAATACCTGGAACTGAAGGTTGTACTCCTCTTCACCTTGTAGTTGGAATTGAAAATATCCCTGGTAAAGAAGCAATACTTTCATACTTATTAGAAACAGGAGCTAATCCCAATGCCAGGTATTTTATTCCTTTTTTTTTTTGTTTATACATGTTTGAATTATATTAACAGAGTGTTAATTTTATAGCAGCCTTTTTTTTACTAAAATTATTTTTTACATTACAATTTATTTTTAAATTGTAGTTAACTTTGGGGTTATATATATATATATTTCTTTGCAACTAATCTGAGCAATCACACTATTCACTCATTGAATTATGATTAATAGTGATTTGTTAACATTATATTTGCTACAAAATTACATCCTGTTATACTTCTGTATTAAAACTATAAGCTGAATCAATGATATTAGGTGTGTATTGAAATGCTTTTTCTAATCAATTTTTTATTTACATCATTTCTTTTTCCAAGCTTTTCTGAGAGTGAAAAAATAGGGATTCAAACAGAGTGACATGGCAGATTCAAATAATAGGGAAGAAAAATAATTTCAGACTAGTTTTAGTTACATTAAAATCATTTTAATTTTTAATAGTTATCTTAAATTATATAACATAAAAAATGTAAAGTAAATTGGATTTTTCATGTATGAACTTTCTGCAAACAAAAAAGCACAATTTACTTTCAAAACACATAAAACTGGTATTCTTGATTCAGAATATGCAATCCTCTAAGTTTTTTACTACTTCATAGGACAGCAGCAGTCAACTTGAGTTACCAATACTATTTATTTATTCAGGCCATAACTAACTCATGCTTATTTTTCATAATCTTAACTTCCCAGTTATAATGGAAAAAGAATTGAGCTTTCAATAAGAATATTTCAGTATTGTTTACATTTAGCAATTGACTTGGCACATGACTTTGTTCTTTATAGGTTGGATAGTTCAAAATGTTTGTATTTAAGATCATCGAAATTTCTGGAAAATAAAAATTTCAACATTATTTTTATTGAAGACTAATGCGGAAAGGAAAAGCATAGTCAAGTATTTAAAATACTATCAAAATAGTGACATATTACTGCAATTTATGGCCAATATTTCTCCCAGAAAAAAATTTCTAGGTTAGTAGAAAATTAAATAAATTGATAAACATTTAAATTATTACTTAACATTATAGGTGCCCAGCTTATTGCATAGTGGAGATATAAGTTAATGTTTAATTAGAGCTGCATGTTATTGCTTTATCATTATGAAATAATTTTCACAACAATACAAATAATAATAAAATTTCCACTATTTAAAAGTAAACAGTTATGTACTTTACAAAATGCATATAAAATTCTTAATACACACAAGCAAAGAAAAAAGTAACTGTCAATAAACTTTATTAGAAAGGAAACTTTTTAGTTATATTTATGTGGTCTGTCATGTTTGTTTTATTCACCAGAATGTGAAGGTTGATTTACAATTGAATTTTGCTAACCTTTCTTTGAATTTGTAAACAATTTCTCTTATTAAAGAGAAAGTATATTTTTGTTATAAATCAAATACTGTCGATGTAATTTTACCCAGGATTCATTTTATTTTTACTTGCATGATTAAACTTGGCAAGAATTGCTTCGTGTACTATATATATTTATTTATATATTGTATATTAGATAAAAATACTTTTATTTCAAATTTCTAATTATTTAAAAATTAAAAGTAAAAAAAATCAGTTTGTAATCTATATTTTCTTCTTTTGAAAACAGAATCCCATGATGAGTTAACTCCAGTCCATATTGCTGCAATGTGGAATAACTGTTTTGAATTAGAAAAACTTTTGCAAAATGGAGGTAATCCATGGCTTACAGATAACGAAAATAAGAACTCATTTGACTTAGCTATAAATAATTATGCTTACGATACTTATCAACTACTACATCGATACCTTGCAGAAGACAAATTAAATTTTAGAAGCAGCTCTTCTAAATCTAGCACTAAATCTCTAGATTGTAAAGAACATGTAAGTTACCATGAAACATTTCATGATGATTTTGCGAATTCCACATTTTACAGTGCAAATGAAAATTTCCCTGTATTTTTTTCTTCAACTGATGATGAGTCTGGAAATTTTCTTCAAAATGTAAGCAGAATATTAAAGAAACATTTATTAAAAAATGAAAATTTAGATCAAGAATTTTCTCAAATGAATCTTACAAAGAATATTAATTATGATATTCCTAAAGATGAAAAACAGCCTATCTTTTTCAATAATACTGAGGCTAATTTATTTGTCTTCAAATTTAAATAATGTGACACAGACACAAGACTCTCAATGATGCAGCTATTTTTCTTCTTCTGAAATGGAATTTTTACTCATCAAATGAAAGAAAAGGAGATTATTAAAGTAAAATCAGAGGTGTCATTGATACTGATAATGAAAGTGGAATAAATGCTCATAGAAAAAATTTTACCTTTGAACTATTCAAGAAATGATGAATCATCTTATTGTGACTGTAAGTTTGCAGATGATTGAAACATGTAAATCTCAAAGCAGTTGTTGTTCATTGTGGAGTAATTGCTCATCACATACAAATACTTTGATATTAATTACTGATGATTACAAAAGCTTAGTAATTCAGAAATTTATGACAAGTTAACAGCAATGGGCGATGATCCTGGCCCAATTTCGAAAGCTACGAGATGTTTATCTCGCTTTTGACGTCTTATTAGACTGAATACAGGCTGTGATACTTCATGTAATTTGCCAATTCCTAGTAAGTTTAATATTTTCTTTAGTATAATAATCATATTACTCCTCTCCCCCTATTTTATGATATATAATAATTATTATATATCATAAAATGAGCTTTTTATTTGTGATCTTTCCTTCCTTACACAAAAGAAAATTTGTTTACTTCTTCAAGCCATTTTCATAACTAAATGTCTTAACTTTACAATTTATATGAGAACAACAAATAAGTCACACAAAAAGAATTTTTTTTTTTCGAAGAAATATTAAAATATTCAAGAATATTAATCTTCTAAATAATTATTATTGGTTGCAATTAACTATAAACTGCTTTTAAAAGAAACGTAATTAACAAATATCTGGAAAAATAATCAAGAATTCAAGTCTTGTTGAACAGCATCAATTTTCTTCAAAATTAAATTCTTTTTAATAAATATTTGATAATAGCCAATTAATAAAGACTTTCTTCTACCATCTTTAATGTTTTTATGTTTAAAATCAGAAATGTTTTATCAATCACTGTAATTATTAATTTAGTAATTCAGGATAATTTGTCTCACCAAAATTTCGATTTACTTAGGCTATTTTAATATTTACCAACAAAAAATGTCATCCCTTTCTTAGAAGTCATACCCCCCACAGTATGACAGCCACTAACAAGGAATTAAAATGAATTAATTTTATTATTAAAATTCAATCACCTTTAAATCAATTAGTTGTGGGAGTAAGTTGAAGTATCAAATAGTTTTTAATAATATCAAAAGGGTTTTTAATATAAAATTGTTCAATTTATAACATTATGCATTATTTAATGCTTTATAAAAGTAAAAATAACAGTA
>BPLR01000253.1:0-40729 GCA_021605095.1 Caerostris extrusa
CTTACCTTTGGATAGTTAAAACTGGCTTTACATTTTGCTGCAGCTAGAGAAGTGCAGGATTATTAGCTCTTTTGGGTTTTTTAGTACAGCTTGCCTTTGGATGGATTAAACAGCATTTTGCTTAGCTGGTCTTTGAAGATTATTAAACAGCTTACAGGTTTATTGCGGCTTACCTTTTTGGATGATTAAACGAAACACAAATTTTCAGCAGCTGATCTTTAGTTAACAAGCAGCTTTGGTTTTATTGTTTACGCTGGATAGTTAAACAGCTTATTGGTATACGGCTGGTCTAGAATGAGTTAAAGCAGCTTACGAGGTTTCACACTTGGCCCGATCTTTGAATGAGTTAAACAGCTTTACATTTTTTTATACAGCTGAGTCTTTGAATTGTTAAACAGCAACATACAGGTCAGCTGTTCTTTGAATAAGTTAAAGCAGCTTATCTTTGAATATAGTTAAAAGATTAGAGGTTTTTATACAGCCTGAATAGTTAAACCTGAAAACATCTTTTTGAATAGTTAAACAAAGTTACAGTTTTTATACAGCTGATCTTTGAATGATTAATAGTTTATGATTTTTATTGCGGCTGCTTATATCTTAGAATAGTTCGGCTTAGTTACGGATTTTCGCCTACCACTTTGATCTTTCGAGACCAATTAAACAGGTTTTTGCATAGTTTTATGACCTTATCTTTAAGCCAGTTAAACTTGAACTTATGTAGTTTTCATACAGCTGATCTTTTGAATAGATAATGTTTTGAAGTATTTAAATTAAATGTTTAGTTAAAGAAATTTTAAGTAAAATATTTCAAGAAGAAGCTGCAAGGTAATGTGGCTTGATTTTGCATTGTTGTTAAAGCTTTGCATCTTAATAGCAATGAACATTACCAGATATGGACACAAATAATTAAGCTTGAGTAATTAACATGGTTTGAAAAGAGATAAATTGTGAAGCTTGGCGCAATGAGAGTTAAAAAAATAATTTAATTAACAAGCCATTAAATAATTAATATAACAATAATGTTAAAAACATGCTAATATTGATTTAGCCTCAATATTAAGCAAGCCTTAAAGAAGAAAAATTACATATAAACAGTTAATCTAAAAATATAATAGTGTAAATAAAATAAATAAATATAATAAATAAAATAAATAAATAAATGAAAATAAAAGCAGAAATAGTTCTTATTTTTTAGAAAAATTTTTTGTTCACTTGAAAAATTTTAATACATTATAATTGTTATTGAACAATACTAACTAATAATTTATTTCATTTTTATCAGATAAAAGTTAAATTTAAAGAGTCAAACATCTTACACAGAATAGTTTTTAATAAATTTGTTTTAAGTAATGTAAAATAATTTTCATGTTATTAAAAAATCAAAAGTTGGATTTTTAAATGCTCAAAATATTCAAATTATCAAACACTTCACTATTTACAATAGATGGCAGCACGAGTTTTAGCATGGAATTAACAATCGTTTTTCAATATTTTTTACATAATTTTTTTCCTCAATTTTAATCTGAACGTTTTAAAGCACTTTAAAAATAAATTAGCATATTTATTAAAAACTGTAAATAGTTAATTATTGTTATAAATTTCGTAATCCAATATTTTTTAAAAAATCTTGTGCTGAAAACTAAATTTTACGAGTTATAAAATAAAAATATGCAAACTTTATTGTTCATTTGAAGACACTTTAACTATAATTTACAATTATTATGAAACACTATTGAGTTATGTTTATAAAAATAACTTTGCACATTTTGTAGAGATGTTATTTTTATTTTAATAACGCCATGAAATCAAAAGAAATCTAGTAAAAAATTACTTATTAAATACAGTTGTAAATAAATATATGGAAATGAATTTAAGTATGAAAAAATCTCAAGTTAAATTTTACTTTTTATTGATGGTTTGAAAAATAATAATTTTAATTTGGGTTTTTTTTTTTTTTTTTTTTTTCTTCTGTTAAATAGATTATCAAAGCATTTATTTCATATTTCAGTATAAACAAATAAATAAATAAAAAATAAAAAATTATAATTAATAATAAAATATAAAATAATTAAAATATAATATATATATAATTTTTTTCTTTGAAATTGCATTTGAGGATCACATTCACTTTTATGCAGCACAACTTGGGACGATTCCATATTTAGACATCTGGAGGGGGAAGGGAAGAACCGTCCTGCTGATAGCAGGAGGCATTGTTTCTAAAGTGTAAAATTATTAAAGTGTAAAAGTATTAAAAGTGTAAAAGTATTCGAAATTAATTAATGTAAAAGAATTTCTCGATACATTGTTTATATAAAAATGTATAATAAAAAATGTATAATAACAATATATAGTTCACTATATATTGCTTATATACATTGTTTATATAAACTATATAAATGGTATAATGTTTTAAATATTAAAGATTATTAAAAGGTGGTATAAAAAATAATTTAATAAGCAATTCAGTATTGTGTTCAATTTGTATAATAGCAAACCACACGCGAATTCGAATGATGTAATCTGTTTAATTATTATTATTATTTACCTATTTATTTAATTATTATTATTATTTATCTATTTATTTATTTATTTTTGAAGATCGATGTCTAAAAATGTTTGTCCCCCAACTGTGTATGGATTCAAATTACCTTACATGCACTTTTTGGTAGCAACCACAGATACTTTGTCGGATACGATGTTAAAATGGAGAATGCCTTTTGGGAATAGCCTGATACCAGGGCCGGATTTTCCTATAGGCTAACTAGGCTTCAGCATAGGGCCTCTAGATCAAGAGGAGCCTGCATTCAAATTGTTAGCAAAATTAGAATTACACTATTCTAAAAACAGTAAACACCAAAACACTGAATCCAAAACAATTATCTGAATTGAATTTCTTTAATCTTCACTACGGTTTAAAACCGAACCACTACAAAATGCATAGCACCTCCGGGACTCGAACTCAAAACCTGTTGTACCGAGCGCCAGAGCGCACAGTGATGTGGTGTGGTGTAGTGGTAATAGTCATATTAGACCGGGACCTACGGTTTTAAGTGGATTCGAACCACTACAAACATCCATGAAGGCTCCTTTTATATATATATATATATATATATATATATCATCATCATCAAAATAAGTAACATAAAAAAAAAAAATTAAGTCAATTCACACTTTTTTTCACTATATTGCAGAAAGTTCTTTATAAATAATTATCATTCATTTTTTTAAGTTTATCTGGCGCCATCTATGGGTAGATACAAGCAACTTAAATCTAAAAATACTAAAGACTGAATTAATATTTGAAAAAAAACTGTATTAACATCCAGTGTCACCCAATGCAATTCAAAAATATTTGAACTTGAGTGGATGAATAAAAAGTGTTTTATGAACGATTGAAAATTTGAACAAGATATATATAAGGAGAGTGTGAGCTAATAGAAGGAATTGAAAAATATATCACTCTTTAATCAAAACTGATAGATAAGGACATAGCTTTAATGCATCATTGCATTAAAAAAGTTTCATCGTGTAGATACGGCATGTTGGGTTGCTAAATAGGTCCATCAATTTTTCTTTTTAATCATCGGTGGGCCTCATATTCAATTTACGTATATCCCCAAAAGTGTATATCAAAAAATTATATTACCTTCGGGGCGGGAGGCTTTTAAGCATAACTGCCCATATTTACGTACTATATGAGAAAACTAGGAAAATACCCACCAGGCTACCGATGCAAGATGCTTTACACAGATTGTCACACGCACCATTGAGTTATACTAATTTCAGGAAGCAGTAATTACTAAGGCTAGGGACCTGATGGGCGAGTGACTAGAGCTCAGGCGCTTGGTTTCACAGATTTCGGGTTCGAGTCCCTGGCGGGGCCAAGGAATTTTTGTAGTGGTTTGGAATACAGTTTAAGCCGTAGGTCCCGGTATAGTAAGATAGTAGAGTGTTATGGGGTTAGTGGGATTCGCGTTCGTAACCTAACTTCCAAGGTCAGAATGGTAGAGTGGCTAGCGCTCTGGTGCTCGGTACCACAGGTTTTGGGTTCAGTCCCGGCAGTGCCATGGATGTTTGTAGTGATTCGGAATCCACTTTAAGCCGTAGCTCCCGGCTTTATATGACTGTAAGCGCGTCACGCAGTAAAAGTCAGACTTCTCCCTACGGGTGCTCCATCACAACAGCAGCTGCCCCTTTTCCTTCCATCCATGAGTAGATCACTCATGGGATGTCCGTCAAGCACTGCAGGACATTGAGGATTAGTCGAGACTTATCTTCAAGCTACATGGGCGCCCCCGGGTAGTGCTGAATGAATAACAGCGTTCGTCGGGGCAGCCCACTTTGGGCTATTCACAGGGACATGGTCAATACAACTCAGTCCTCAACGCAATTAAAAAATAAAAGTAACTGCAACGGACGCCGCTAGCAGATTTGAACCCAAGACCTTCTGCACGGTAGCTACGCATTTTACCACGTGACCCCCGAGTCGGATTTTCAACAAGCATTGAAATTTGTTTTTAATCCATTTTGTTCAATTGCACTCGAGTGCCTTTTCTCAAATTTGGCGAGCATCCAAAAAAAATTTTTTTCGTCGCCAGCAAATGAAAAGAGTTCCTACTGGCAGTCAAAAAATGAAATCTCTCGCCATTTGAATGTGTTAAAGTAAACGTAAAATTTTTAAAAGAAAATCCTTTTATCCCATTTATTTATTCAATTCTTTCTATTAGCTCACACTCTCCTTATATACATCTTGTTCAAATTTTCAATCGTTCATGAAATACTTTTTTCATCCACTCAAGTTCAAATATACTTTTTTAAACTTGTAGTGGATGACACTGGATGTGAATACAGTTTTTCAAATATGAATTCAGTAATTAAATTAAATTTATTAATTTTAGTTTTTTTTTTTTTTTTAGATTTAAGTTGCATGTATCTACCAACAGATGGCACCAGATAAACTTAAAAAATGAATGAAAATTATTCATAAAGACTTTCTGCAATACAGTGAAAAAAAAGTAGGAATTGTATTTAAAAAAAAAAAAATTTTTTTTTATATTACAAAGATGAACAGAAAGCGTCTATTTTTATATTTCAAAAACATAGTGCTATTGGCATTATGTTTATTATGTTGAAGTTTATGTCCTCGGTAATATAGTGGTGAATATCCCCTCCTGTCACGTGGGAAACCGGGGTTAGATTCCCAAATGGGGAGAAATTTACTTTTGGGGTCTGATAGCCGAGTGACTAGCGCTCTGGCGCTCAGTGCGATAAATTTTGAGTTCGAGTGCCGGCGGTGCCATGGATGTTTGTAGTGGTTCGGAATCCTTTTTAAACCGTAGGTCCCGGTCTAATATGACTGTAGAGCGTAGGGATGACAAACCTTCCTCGTTAAAAGAGAAAACATCTCCTGTCTCGAAATCTGGCATTTGGCAGACTGCCTTGACCCACCATGGGGCTGTTACGCCACTGATGGTGATGATGATGAATCCCACAGCAATCCCAGTTTGTTTTCAACCCTAAAGAAGATTTTTGACAATTTTAAGATCCATTCTTTTACGAACGGTGAGGTTGTAGCTTCATTTATATCTGTTTTATTAATATACTGTTTTTGTAGCTTCATTTATATCTGTTTTATTATTTACTTTTTTTAGCTTCATTTATATCTGTTTTATTAATATAATATTTATTATTTTTATTTATTATTAAATGTCCGACTCGTGGCTCAGTGGCAAAGATTCGCCGCTGGTTAGCATGAGGGCTGAGGTTCCATCCACTGGCGGCTTTGTTGTAGGCAGTGTTTCAAACAACGAGGAGACTCGGTGGCGTTTGATGACAGCATCTTGCCTCGTGAGTCGAACTACCTGGTGGGAGTTTTCAGGGTTTTCTCCCATACGTTATACAAATCCTGGGTAGTTTCCCCTAAAATCCTCCCGGAAGGCCCTGCCCTCGTTCAATATCCCGATTACTCCATTTATTATCCCAAAACCTATCAATAAAGGCCAAGGAATAATAGTCAGTTACAATATGTTAACAATAAAAGATAAAACCTTGAATGTTCATTGAAACCCCAAACTCCAAAGTTAACAAAAATTTTTATAAAAAATAAGGACTTAAAAAACCCAAATAATCTTACTAATGTAATTATCACTAACAATCTAATAATTAAATGTCCTGCTATTATATATTAGTTGCTTACCGAATAGCTAATGTAAACGGGCGTATTAAATGTCTAATTATTCCAATTAAAAATAGAATTGGAGATTGGAGAACAAATCTGATATTAAATAAGCTGCTCTATGTTTTAAAATTTTTGAATCATTATATTTGAAAAAAAAAAAAAAAAAAAAAAAAATGGGAAAATCATAATATTAAACCCTATCAATTTTTTTTTGAGTTTTTTAAAACAAAAAAACAAAATCTACTTTTAATTTTCAAAAAAATAAATAAACTTTCAAGTATTTAAAAAAAAGTATTTAATATTTAATTTTAATCTATTTAATATAATTTAAAATAAATATTTATTAATATAATTAGTACAAAATATTTAAAAAATATTTAATTAAATATAAATAAAGTTTTTAAAATTTTGCTGAAAACATTAAAACAGGACACATGATCTACTTTTAATTTTCATAAAAAAAAATAAATAAATAAATAAAACTTCAAATATTTTTTTAAAAACTATTTAAACTATTTAATTTTAATTTATTTAATCTAAGTTAAAATAAATATTTATTTAGATAATTGATAAAAAATATTTAACTAAATATTAAAAATATTTTATATAACTAATTATTATTATATAAGTTATATAATATAATATATAAGTTATATAATATAATAAGTTATATAATATATTTACAAAAATGACTAAATATTAAAAAATGTTTAATAATTTATCTAATTTTAATTACTAATTAATTATATATTAATTTAAAATAATTAAATATTGATATTAAATAATTAATTATATTTAATAAATATTTAATTATTTTTTAAGCTTTCTATTTTTTATTGCAGACCAAATTATTTTTAAATAACATACTAGCATGAATGTAATACTCATATCATTTTTTTTTTATTTCAAAATCATACAGAGTTTTCACAAATAGTGGTTCATAAATTGATGCTCTAGAATAGATGTTCTTTTTTTAATTCTTCCTATTAGCTCACACTCTCCCTATATATATCTTGTTCAAATTTTCAATCGTTCATAAAATATTTTTTTTTATTCATCCACTCGAGTTCAAATACATTTCTTTTTGAACTTGTAGTGGATGACACTGGATGTTAATACAGTTTTTCAAATATTAATTTAGTAATTAAATTTAATTACTATTAATTTTTTTTTTTTTTTTTTAGATTTAAGTTGCATATATCTACCAACAGATGGCGCCAGATAAATTTTAAAAAAGGAATGAAAATTTTTGATAAAGCACTTTCTGCAATATAGTGGGAAAAAGTAGGAATTGACTTACATTTTTTTTTTTTTTTTTTTATATATTACTTGTTCATTCTATTATTTTATTTATTTTTATAATATTATTTACTTTTTAATATATATATATATATATATATATTCTCGAATAGATGCTCTTCAGTTAATATTCTCGAATGTTCTTCAATTAATGGTCTCAAAGAGATGTTCTACTTGCATTCTATTCTATAATTTATTTTTATAATATTATTTACTTTTTATTATGTATATATGTAAATTTAAAAAATAAATAATTATGTCTTTCTTGAATTAATATTCTCAAATAGATGCTCTTGAGTTAATATTTTTGAACAGATGTAATTCAATTAATGTTCTCGAATAGATTTTTTTTTCAATTGTCTCAAATAGATGTGCATAAATTGATGTTCTAGAATATGATATATTATATCATTTTTTAATCTCTGCAATTTTTATTGTGAAAAACATGTTTCGTTGTAATATTAAGCTAGATGAGGTTGTTATATTAAAATGCACGAACCTGTTTGGATCAACAGATATTTGCAAACAAATATTTTACAGACATAATATCAAAATAATAATAATAAATAAATAAATAAAAACATTCCATGTTGTTTCAAGTGTCAAATTATTTATTCTTCGTATCACCTCTGTTGGTCATCTAGCCATTAGATTTTTTCAAATGTTAGATTCCAGAATTCATTACGCAATTTAGAGTTTTGGTGAAAACATACTCCATGTTAAAATTGTTGCTCTCTACGGAGTAGATGTGGTTTGTTGTTTTATAATGTATTAAAACTTATTAGTATTAGAATAATATTTGTGGACAAATATTTTCAGGCTTGAATATTAAAAAAAAAAAAATTTTTTTTTAAATAAAACTATTTAATTTATCACTTTTGTGGTTATTCAAAAAGCGCACCAAATAATAAAGCACTTTTTAAAGTATGTATTCCTGTCCAGGTATTCATCATTTTGAATTAATATTTTAAGTTTTATATATATATATATATATATATATATATATACAACATTAATGAATAAACAACTAAATCTTTCTTGAAGTAATATTCTCGAATAGTTCATAAATTGATGTTCTCGAATCGATATTCTACTTACATTGCATTATATTATTTATTTTATATTATATTATTTACTTTTCATTTACAGGGCCTGAATGGCCGAGTGGCTAGCGCTCGGTACCACAGGTTTCGGGTTCGAGTCCCGGCGGTGCCATGGATGTTTGTAGTGGTTCGGAATCCACTTTAAACCGTAGGTCCCGGTCCTAATAGGATAGTAGAGCGTTGCGGGGGCATTGTTACTCCGTGGCTTCAAGTTACACGTGCCCCCTGGGTAATGCAAAGTGAGTAACGTCTGTGCAGCGCTTGCCTTAAGGCATCCAAGACCAAGCTGTATAAGTGTTTGCCAGCTGCATTAGAAGAAAAAAACTTTTCATTTACATATATTTAATTAATTTATATACATATTATAAATTAATTAAATAATATGATATATATATATATATATTACTTTAATGAATAAATAATGGTTTAAAATAGATGTTCTATTTATCTATTATGTTATTTATTTTTATAATATTATTTGCTTTTCATTATATACATAAATTTATTGAAAAAACAATTAAGTCTTTCGTGAATTAATATTCTCGAATAGATGTTCTTGATTTAATGTTCTCGAATAGATGTTCTTTTAATTAATCTCAAATAGATGCTTAAATTGATGATCTACTTACATTCTATATTATTTATTTTAATAATATTATTTGCTTTCCGTTATATATATATATAATTTAATGAATAAATAACTAATTCCCTCTTGAATTATTAATATTCTAGTTCTTGAGTTCCTATTTTTGAATAGATATTAATTTTTTTAATTAATTTTTTAGAGTAAATATTCTTCAGTTAATATTCTCGAATAAATGCGCTTTAGCTAATTTTCTTGAATAGATGTACTCCAGTTAATGTTCTCGAGTAGTTGTTCTTTAATTAATTGTCTCAAATGGATGTTCATAAATTGATGTTCTATTTTTCTATTATATTATTTATTTTTATAATATTATTTACTTTTCATTATGTATATATATAGAGAGAGAGGGAAATTTAATTTCTAGTATAGTTGCTCTTGAGCCAATGTTCTTGAATAGATGTTCTATTTGCATTCTATTATATTATTTATTTTACTTTTCATTATATTTATATAAATTTAATGAATAATAATTAATATTCTCGAGTAGATATTCCTCAATTAATGGTCTCAAATACATATTCATAAATTTGATTATTTTTCTATTCTAATATTATTCTATTCTATTATTTATTTTTATAATATTGAATTTTCTATTTCATCATACACATATAAATTGAATAAAATTAAATTCCTCAGTTAATGGTTTCAAAAATTTTTTTCTATTATTTATTTTTATAATATTATTTACTTTTCATCCAAAAATTTTAGTTTTTTTCGTACAGCCAAAGATTTTCGAATTTTGCACACCCATGTTCATGTGCAACATGTTGTTTTCGATTTTGAGTCATTCATGTGTACATGTTGGGGCAAGTGAGTGTTTCCATAGACACAAAAGAACAAAAAAGAAAGATCCAAACATTTTTAAAAAACCTTTATTTGAGCTATATTTTTATATGTGTGTATATATATATATAATGTATGTGAATGTTCTATCATATATATACATATATAATGATGGTGTTTTTGAAAGAGGATGATAGACGAACACTGTTTTTTAAAAAAAGGAGAGGTTCTGAGTTGGAGACACGGTCTACGTCGTTCTACACACACACAGGTAAAGGAAGCTCCGGTTTCGGCAGATAGACAATACAAAGTGCAACTCTAAACACTCAGACTCCGATAGAAAAAAATGTTTTTTTTTTTTTTTTCAGGATCTGACCCCCCTCAAAAAAAAAAAAAGATGGGGTTCGAACCCATTTTCTTCCCCAATAACTATATTTATATGTAAAGACAGAAAGAAAAACTGTTTTTCACCCAAGAAATAGAGTGCAAAAAACGGTGTTCTTTCCTATTTAGTAATAGATTAAACTTTTTTCTTTTCTTTTTTTTTTTTTTTGTTTATTTATAATACAGAGTTGGCATCTCTGCCTCTAAATAATTCTAAGCTTTGTGTCATAGAAAAGAACAATAAATAATTTGTGCAATAAAAGAACGCTCACATTCTATATAATATATATATTTATATATAAACAATACTGAACAATTAATACAACTTTAAAAGGCAGGAATTTTTTTTGGAGAATATAATTTAATTAATTTTTTTATTTTATTTTATTTTTTCTTTTATCTGTACAATACTGTATAGCGAAAAAGGAATTTTTTTTTTTTTTTTTTTTTGTACAGTTCGAAATGTAAATACGTAACAGTTTTTTTTTTTTTTTTTTTTTCCTGTGTTCTTTGCAATTTTCCCTAGACCACAGAGTGACTAGGTGCCGACATTTTCTCTTTGGTATATATATATATAATAAACATAGAGAAAACTTCCTCCATGCTTTTTTGATAACATAATAATTTTTTAAAAATTTTTTAGTATTTTACAAATAAATAAAAAAAAAATGGAATGTGCCCGTTTTGGAACGAGAAATGAGGGATATATCTTTTAAAAGTCGCGAAAAACCGGGACGAAAAAAAAAGTGAAAGACAATTTCAGGAAAGATAGTTTGGAATCGAATTAATGAAGAAAAAAAAGGAATGTTAAAGTTTGGAATGGTTCTGAATTGGTTCTTGGAATTTGGAACGCAAAATAAAAAAATAGAATATGACTGTGATGGAACGAAAGAAACAATTGCATTCATTAAAATATTTTGCCATTTGACATAAGGGCCATTTTTATAAAAATGGCGCAGTTGTATATTTTTCATTTTGAATTATTTATAAGTTTAAAACTGATGCTTTAAAATAAATGTCTATATATTCATGTTCTTGAATTGATGTTCGAGATTAGATGTTCTTACATTGTTTTCGTAAAGTTGTTGTTCTCGATTTAGTGTTCTATAATAGATGTTCTAAAAATGTTCATTAATTGATGTTCCTGAATTTTTGTTTTCGAGTAGATGTTCTTGAAATTAATTGATGTTCTTGAATTATTGTTTTCGAATAGATGTTCTTGAATAATTGTTTTCGAATAGATGTTCTTGAATTATTTTTGGAATAAATTTTCTTGAATTAATTTTGGAATAGATGTTTTCGAATAGATGTTCTTGAATGAGTGTTCTAGAATAGATGTTTCTGAATTAGTGCTCTAGAATAGATGTTCTTGAATGATTGATCTTTATTTAGACCATTTTCTTAATAGCTGGAATACATTTTTCAATCGATTAAATTATCTTAGACAGGAAAAGTCTACGCAGTTTTTAAAGAGTCAATTATATATGTTTTTTATTTTCAAATTCCAGAAATCCTTCGTTACGTTCTTATAAATTTAATTTTATAGACAATAATCTAGTAAAAAGATGTTACATGAATTATCTAATTTATTCTAAAAATTCAAGGAATAAAATATTTAAAAAGTGATATGTTTCTTTATGTAATATTCTTTTATACAAAACTTTCCATGATGTTAGAAAATCGCACACTATTGAGAGAAGTTGCCACGATATAAAAATACAGTTCAGTAATAATCACTGACGATTCTTAAACATTTTTTTTTTTTTTTTTTTTTTTGGCTGCCATTAAAATGAAATTTACTGATATTATTTTTTGAAAAATATTAGAATAAATTTTAAACTACAATTTGGTTTTGTCCAAGCATCCAAGTTTTTTTTTTCGTTACTGTCTTGTTGGAGAATATTAGAATAAAAAAAAAAAAAATATTAGAATAGAAAAATATTAGAATAAATTTTAAACTAAAATTTGGGGAGTTTTTTTCCCGCCCTTCCAAGTAATTTTTGTTACTGTTTTGTTGGAGAATGTTAGAATAAAATAAAAAAAGTATTAGAATAGAAGAATAAATTTTAAACTAAAATTTGGGTTTTTTTGCCAAACATTCTGTCTTGTTGGAGAATATTAGAATTAAAAAAAATTAAAGTTTTAAATAAATTTTAAACTAAAATTTGAGGCGGTTTTCCTACCATCTACGAATTTTTTTGTTACTGTCTTATTGGAGAATATCGTTTGGGTTTTTTTTAACCAATATCTTAAGCAGCAGAAATTAAACGGAGCCGTGTGGCAACAGCAAAAAATCGTCCAACGCGAACACTTCCTTTCATAGGATCACGTCCTTCATTAGAGGCGAAGAGATTGGCTGTAATTGGGCGCAGGTATTTTGAGAGAGGCAGAAAGAGGATAAAGGAAGTCTCGAAGTTATCCTGTTCCCAGCTTCATCGAGGATGTCCGGCCCGCGAGGAAATGAGCCTGTCATCTTGACCCGGACTCCTGACGTCACCGCCTTTCTTTTTCACACAACTGCGACTTTGCTCGGCGAACAAACCTCATGCAAGTATGCAGCACACTCTAATTCAACGAGCAAAAGCACGTGGCAAAGAAATTGCCACTATTTGTACATCGGCGAATGGCAACAAGGCAAGCAAACGTTTGAAATGCAAAGAAAGGAACTTAATTGTTGCAGTGTTTGCAAATTTAAAGTGAATTTGAGTTTAGACATGGAGCTACCAGAAATTCTAAGAATTGACCTGAGTTTAGTTAGTTTATAAATATGAACTGAAATTACACTGAATTTCAGTTTAGATATATAGTTCCAGAAATTGTAAGAACTGAGCTGAGATTGGTTTGTAAATACAAGCTGAAATTACTGAATTTTCAATAGATCTGAAATTACTGAATATCTAATAGATCTGAAATCACTGAATATCCAATAGATCTGAAACTATCTGATATTTGAAATTACTGAATTTCCAGATATACAGTTCCAGAAGTTGTAAGAATTGACCTGAGATTTGTTCATTTATAAATAAGAATTGAAATTACACTGAATTGCCGTACAGATACAGAATTCAAGAAATTGTAAGAATTGAACTGATATTAATTTGCAAATATGAACTGAAATTACTGTGTTTCAGACCTGAAATACACTTCCAGATATTATAAGAAATGAATTGGAGATTAGTTTGTAAATATGAACAGAAATTACTCAATTAGAGCACAGGCATGGAGTTTTAGAAATTGTAAGAATTTAATTGAGATTAGTTTGTAAATAAGCACTGAAATTACACTGAATTTCAGTTCAGATATACAGTTTCAGAAATTGTAAGAATTTGAAATTAGTTTGTAAATATGAGCTGAAATTACTGAATTTCAGTCCAGATACAGAGTTCCAGAAATTGTAAGAATTGAACTGAGATTGGTTAGTTTATAAATATGAACTCAAATTACAATGAATTTCAGTTTAGATATGGAGCTACCAGAAATTGTATGAATTGACCTGAGTTAAGTTAGTTTGTAAATATGAACTGAAATGACACTGAATTTCAGTCCAGATATAGAGTTTCTAGAATTGTAAGAATTGATCTGAGATTGATTAAATATGAACTGAAATTACACTGAATTTTGAGTTTAGATAAGGAGCTACCACAAACTGCAAGAATTGACCTGAGATTAGTTTGTAAATATGAACTGAAATTATTGAAATTCAGTCCAGATGTAGAGTTTCAGAAATTGTAAGAACTGAACTGAGATTGCTTAGTTTATAAATATGAACTGCAATTATACTGAATTGGAGTTTAGATAGCTACCAGAAATTGTAAGAATTGACCTGAGATTGGTTAGTTTATACGTATGATCTGAGATTACATTGAATTTGAGTTTAGATATGGAGCTACCATAAATTGTAAGAATTGAACTGATATTAGTTTGTAAATATGAGCTAAAATTACTGAATTTCAGTCCATATATAGAGTTCCAGAAATTGTAAGAATTGAACTGAGATTACTTAGTTTATAAATATGAACTCAAATTATACTGTATTTCAATCTAGTGTTCTAGAAATTATGTAAGAACTGAATTGAGATTAGTTTGTAAATACGAGCTGAAATTATTGAATTACCAATAGGTCTGAAATTACTGATATCTGAAATTGCTGAATTTCCAGATATACAGTTCCAGAAATTGTAAGAATTGACCTGAGATTGGTTAGTTTATAAATATGATCTCAAATTACACTGAATTTCAGTCTAGGTACAGAGTTCCAGAAATTGTAAGAATTGTACTGAGATTAGTTTGTAAATATGAACTGAAATCAGTCGAGATATACAATTCCAGGAATTGTAAAATTGAACTGAGATTAATTTGTAAATATGAGTTCAAATTACTGAGTTTGAGCTCAGGCATGGAGTTCCACAAATTGTAAGAACTGAACTGAGTTTAATTAGTTTATGAAAATGAATTTAAGATCAGATATGATGTGATATTTCAAATATTTTTTTAAACTGTTAAAATCTAAGTGTAGAGAAAATGTTAAAATTAGTTTTTCGTAAGGAAAATTACATATTTTAGATGAGAAATTTTTGAAATTTTGAACGTTTTTTGAAATAAATATTAAAGTTCATCTTTTTCGTAAGGAGAAATTTACAGTCAAAATTTAGAAAATTTCCATCACAGTCATTTTAAATTTTAGAAAAAAATTTTTTTTTTGGTGGAATGATACTAAATCATAGAAGTTTTACTTCAGGAACTACAAATATATAAAATTTTGATTTTATAAAATGAAAATTCATTGACTAGAATGACTTTACCAAGAACCAATTCAAAGGAATTTTACTTTTGTCCAATGCTTATGCAATTAATTTACATATGTTTTAAAATAAAATGTTAGTAGAAAAAAAAAAAAAAAGAAAGTATTATTAAGTAAGGTTAATCAATTTTTAATTAAATTTATCAAAACGCTCGACAAAATTTTTATGCCAAATGTCCTGTCCCAGAACTTGACAAATAAAAACAAAATCTTAATAGACAACAAATCAATATACAAATAAAATGAAATACTAATAAAAAAAAACAATAAATTACTCTTTCGACGAGCAGTACACACATGACTAGTACATAACAAGGGGAAAATATATCAAGAAAAAAAAATGACTAATTACAATTTTTTTTTTGGATTTTAGACTGACTAAAAAGCGAATATCCAACCATAGTGCTACTAAATATAATAAAATAAAATTATCATCAATTTTTACAATCACTGGTGGAATTTAAGGTACACAATCATTCGTTGGCAAACATTCGACCAATCAAAAGCGCACTGAAAATGTGGGAACGTTTCTGATTGGCTGAATGAGTTGTTAACGAATTATGAACCTTATTTTTCAATTTCAACGGATATTTTTTTTTTTTTTTTTTTTTTTTTTTTTTGAGTTTTAGAAACTCACAATCTCGTCATTTATTTTTTTTTTTTTTTAAATTACTTATTTATTTTTCCTTTCCAAAGTGTTCTATAAACTGTTCGTTCGAAAGATAATACCTAACTTGACGGGGATTGACGAACTTTTTGTCAAGTTCCGAGATTTAATTTGATTTCCAGTGCAAAAAATGAAAGAGAAAAAAAACAAAAAAACACTGTAACCGTGAATCTAATGAAAAAAAGACACTTGTCACAGCGAGATTTGAAGCGAAACAGAATAAAACGGATCGAGGATTCCTGGATCCTGGATGATTCTTTCCTAGATCGAGATTTTTTTCTTCTTTTTTTTTTTTTTTTTGGTTCCCAACCAAATGAGTCAGATTCGATCCTCCAATCAGAAGAGATCTTTAGGGGGAATAATGTCCATGCACATGTCCTCCTTGAAGAGGCAGTGAAGAGGTTTTACACACAGAAATAACTAGTCAAATAAAAAAAGATTAAATATATAATATATATATAAATGGAGATGAAATTGCTGAAACGAGTTCCTTTGTTGAGGTCTCCATGGAGTATAAAAGCACTGACTAGATCACTCATCAGATTCAAGTGATCACAAAAGTTTCCTCAAGTCATTAAGAGAGTGCAACGATTCACAAGCAAAAAGCAGTGAATTCTTTTCTCTTGCTGAAAAACAGAAAGGCCATCTTTTATTTTATTTTCTTTGTTCTATCAAGAAAGTTTTAAGGCTGGTGGATTATTTTTACGAATGCCAATAACATCATACATATTTGTAAAGAATATCTCCCATTATAACTGACTTTTTTATTGAAAATGCCATCCTTTCTGGCGATTTAGCATTGCCGCTTATTTTATTCATAAAAAATAACATCTATTGTTGCCACTGTTGGATCTTTTTGTCATTTATTTGTGGCTCTTTTGGGGAATCCCGAGAGTTCTTACATTATGCCAGTTATAGGTGGCATGTCAATTTTATTTTTTATCATTCTTCAAAAAATGTCATACATTGATTACGTTTTGGAATCTTTTTTAAGAATATCATTTATTTGATGCATTTCAAGCAAATTTGATCATTTTTTTCCAGAAACACTAACCATGGTGACACTTGTACCATCTATTATTGATGGCACTTGTAAGCATCGTCACTGTTCTTATTCATAGATGGCACATAGTATGTCCTTTAATTTAATTTAACTTTCCCCAACAATACCATCTATTACTGATGGCACTTGTAAGCATCGTCATTGTTCTTATTCATGGATGGTACATAGTATGTTATTTAATTTAATTTAACTTTCCTCGACAATACTATCTGTTATTGAGGGCACTACCAAACGGATTGGAGAGATTTCTCTGATGGACTGAAAAAACGACATGGCCTTTCCTGCTTTGAGCAAGAGCAAAGAACAAAGAGTTCCATTTTGTTCACAGTGGCGATTCTCGAGTAGTCCAGTTTATGTACAGTTTTTTCTGAGAATTCCAGTGATGAAGAGGGGGGTAGGGGCGTCCTTGTTCGAGATGGGCTGTTCGATAAATCTTTGCAAACTTAAGCAGCGAGACCCCTCCTGGGATATGTGGGAGAAGAAGGCACGTGGTTCAGAGGTTCCACCACCGTCACTCGAGCGTGTCCAGGAAGTTGGGGGACTTGAAGTAGTCTGGCACCGTGTCGTCCAGGCGGGCGATGATCTTGTAGATGGACTTCTTCCACGACTGCTCAGAGTCCTTGCCCGCCACCAGAGCTTTGTAGAATTCGCGAAGGGTCTGCTCCACCACGTAACGAAACTGTTCGGGAGACTGCAAAAAGAAAAACCACTCTTTAGCCGAAGGTTTGCATCCACGAAAAATAATCCTTAAAACATTCTGATCTAAAGACATACAAACATAAACACACACAATGCCGAATCAAAAGCAATATCAAATAGAGAAATAGCAATTCATGAAACGAGTTCTTTATGTGAATCCTGAACCTGAAATTTTATATAATACTAGCAGAGCCCGGCATACGTTGTCCTGCCAAAAAAAAAAAAAAAAAATGCACTGTAGAAAATTACATATCGTGATATTCTCCATATTCCAAATGGTGCATACTGATTTTCATGGATATCGTTTGAACGATGTAACATATCAGCACCGCAGCACTTTCCGGTGGCAAGTAACAATAAAGTAGATGGCGCGAACCTAATTTCCATACTCGAATAAATATTATTACCCATTTTCATAGCGATTGGTTGAATATACAAGTTGATATACGGTAGCACCATCTGGTGGCGACTTACAACATTGGGGACAGCATAAAAACATTCTCCATGTTTTCTCAAACACGCACAAAAATTTCATCGAAATCAGTCCAGCCGTTTGGGAGGAGTTCAGTGACAAACACATGTACAGAAGAATTATATATATATAAAGACAAGCTTGCATCAACATGAGCTCGAATAGCATTGCTCCGATTTTCTGTAGAATACTGTCAATATGTGAGAAGATATTTGTGCAGATATGTCCATTCAGTGAAAAAGTGGTCGAATTTGAACAGCGTTAACGGTATCGTCTTCAAGGTTTTCTTTTTCACTAACAATGATATCTAGCAAATTGCCAAGCTAAATGAGATACGATGTCTACTTTATGTTCTGAAAACCAGTTTGGTACAGTTGCAATTTAATGCTGATTAACTGGTGATTTAACAACTGGCATGCTGGTTAACTGATGAATTAACAACTGACATGCTGATTAATTGATGATTTAACAACTGACATGCTGATTAACTGATGCTGATTAATTGAGGATTTAACAACTGACATATTGATTAACTGATAATTTAACAACTGACATGCTGATTAACTGATGAATTAACAACTGACATGCTACTTAACTGATGATTTAACAACTGGCATGCTCATTGACTGATGCTGATTAATTGAGGATTTAACAACTGACATGCTGATTAACTGATGAATTAACAACTAACTTAACTGATGATTTAACAATGGCATGCTACTTAACTGATGATTTAACAACTGGCATGCTGATTAACTGATGTTGATTAATTGAGGATTTAACAACTGACATATTGATTAACTGATAATTTAACAACTGACATGCTGATTAACTGATGAATTAACAACTGGCATGCTACTTAACTGATGATTTAACAACTGGCATGCTGATTAATTGAGGATTTAACAACTGACATATTGATTAACTGATAATTTAACAACTGGCATGCTGATTAACTGATAATTTAACAACTGACATGCTGATTAACTGATGAATTAACAACTGACATGCTACTTAACTGATGATTTAACAACTGGCATGCTGATTAACTGAGGAATTGACAGATGACATTTTTGAGACCATTAGATACTTAAACTAAAAGAACATCAACAGTTGAAATATTGCAGAGGACAGCATTCCATAATTTTTTATCAGGGTACTAACTACATTCTACCAATCGTAAAGATGACAGAAATTAAACCGACAAAGGGGAAAGCAAAAGGAAACAACTTCAAAGGATTCATGTGTATTCAGCTTAAGAATTCAAGTAGTGACATAGAGAAAGGAGATAAATAAGGTTAATAAATGGTTAAGACAATGTTGAAAATATAAGCTAATTCGAGGGAAGTAGTGCACTCACCGGTATGTGGTTGTTTCTGTTGTAGTGGAGGTTGAGGACTCGCAACAGCTCTGAGTCTGCGGTGACCTTGAGGTCGTCGGGGTTCTTCACGCCCTCCGTGATCGCCTGCCGCGCGTACTTCTCCATCTGGATGTAAAAAGAACTCCCTGCCAAAAGGACATCGATTATTGTATGGTGCATCCAAAACAACAACAACAACAACACGTATGAACAAAATCTTATATGTGGTTGATGATTTAGTATAATTTTTATTTACCAATTTTGGACATTTTAGGCCAACAAGTCGCTTATCACTATAGTAGGATATGTAAAAATATAGTGGTAGATATGTACAAAATATAGCAATAAATATGTAAGACACTGAGCTTTATTTAGTGTTCACAAGGCTAACCACCAACACTTTACATTTTAATATCACAATTTCAAGCTGATAGTATCTATGGTAAGTCGAATCTTTACCTCTTCGACTTCATCGCAAAGACTTTCCCTTCTACAAATTCACCGTGCTCCCTTTTTCATGCATACGAATTAAACACCTCTAATTTAAATATCCAAAGCTTTATCTTTGGCCATTAAGACTGCTTAACGTTGATTCTACTAATGCGCTCTGCTACAATGTATATAAAGCACCGATTTACATAGAGAGCATATATTTGCAAGATCATGTATACAAAGAGCTGTACATACAGCAATGATATTCTTTACATTATGATGTTAAGAATGCTGAAGGTTGATTCTTGCTACAATGTACATCAAGCATTGATTTATACAGATATTATAAAATTGATTAAGATCTATAGATTAAACTGAACGGCTCATGTATTTAGAATGAATAATTTAAATCCTGTAAAAGGCTCGTTTTGGCAAAGCCACGGGGACAAAGAGGAAGAGGACGACTCAAGTGGCGATGGATAGACGCAGTTGAAAAGGATTTTGCTCTACTAAAGATTAAGAATTGGAGGACCCTTGTCACCCAGAGTACTGCATAGAAATCTCTTCAAAGGACGTGATTAACTTAGCCCACTCTGGGCTGTCGCTATTGATGATGATGAAGATGATTTATACAGAGAGCATATATTTGCAAGATCATGTATATAAAGACCTGTACATAAAACAATAATTTGGTTTATATTATGATGCTAAGAATGCTTAAGGCTGATTTTGCTACAATGTATACGAGTATAAAGCAGTGATACATATAAAAGCTGTACATAAAGCACTAATAATGCATATAAAGCACTGATTTATATAGCGAGTATATATTTACAAAATCATGTATATAAAGAACTGCAAATAAAACAACGATGTGCTTTAAATTATGATAAGTATGATATTAAGACTGCTACGGCCGATTTCGTTACAATGCATATAAAGCAGTGGTGTATATAAAGAACTGTATATAAAACGATATGCTTTATATTATGATAAGTATGATATTAAGACTTCTTAAGGCTCATTCCGTTACAATGCAAATAAAGCATGATGTATAAAAAGAACTGTATATAAAACAGCGTTATGCTTACTATTATAAGCATCTTTTTAAGACTTATTATGTTAAGGATGTCATGTAAGGTTGATTCCGTTACAATGCAAATAAAGCAGAGATGCTTATAAAGAACTGTATATAAAACAACGATATGCTTTATATTATGATAAGTATGATATTAAGACTTCTTACGGCTGATACCGTTACAATGTAAATAAAGCATGATGTATATAAAGAGCTGATACTTGCAAATGATGTATATAAAAGAGCATTATCTAAAAGAACAAAGACAGAGTGACGGCTTTTTAATTTCCGTCTCCGTAATTAATCCGCAATATAAACTTCTCTCGCAGACAAAATAACTGATTTCTGCTGCTGCACTAAACCCCCGCGATTAGCAGAAAATAAATTTGCGATCTCGCGAACAAGAATTCCCGCCCATTCTACGGCGCGAAGAAGAATCCGAGGAACTTATTAAATCTTACTTCTCCGGGCAGGGGCTTAATGAGGATTTAATGAAGATGCGCCCCTTCTACCGGGGCGGAGACACTTGTTGAACCAAGTTTAGCGTAACTCGATTTTCTTAGCAGCGAAATGAGTTCTGCTCGGTGAAGAAGGCGCTGCGCCCCCCAGGAAGTGATTTCCTCTCGGGGCGAAATGCCGCGGGATTTTATTGATTTCTTTATTTCCTCTTTGGCGGGGAGGCGGTTTTAAAGAGGAAGCACCGCAAATTGACAGTGCCAACGTGCACAGATAGATTTAGCTGCTGCGCTCGAATTCCGAAACCTTGAATCGCAGGGCGTTCTGGCAAATTCCGATCTGAGTAAAGACACTCCTCGTAAATCCACGCTTCTTAATTTGATTTTTGTTACCATAGGATTCAGGTTCGAATCCTGGCGGTAGCATGAATGCTTGTGAGTGGTGCGGAATCCACTTTAAAACTGTAGCTCCCGGTCTAATTAACCCAAAGTATGCACAAGATGACCGTTGAGCAACAAACCAAACCTTAATTTGATTTAAGTTTTTCATTCTGCATTAAAAATGTAGGAGCGAATATACAAAAATGAGTTTAGGTAGGAAATATGAAAAACTTTTCTTAATGTAAAATGAGAGAAGTGCTGGAAAATATTCACAGATATATTTAGCCGCCGAACTAGAATTCAGAAACTTTACATCGCGGGGCGTTTTGGCAAATTCCGATCTGAGTAAAGACACTCCTCGCCGATCCATGGTCCTTAATTTAATTTAAGTTCCTCATTCTGAGTTAAAAAAATGTAGATTTGGTTTGTTCTTATGCACACGAGAGCTAAACAGACAGGGGCTTACAATTTAAAATGGATTCCGAACCACTCATAATCATCCCTGCCACCACCAAGATCCGAACCTGTAGTACCAAAGGCCAGAGCGCTATCCTGAAACTTTACATCGCAGGGGGCGTTCCGATTCAAATAAAAACACACCTCGTAAATCCACGCTCCTTAATTTGATTTGAGTTTTTCATTCTGCATTAAAAAATGTAGGTTTGGTTTTTGTCGCTCTACGGTCATTTTGTGCACACTTTAGGCTAATTAGATCGGAATCTACAGTAAAAATGTAGGTACTGCTGGTACTGCATCAAAACAGAAGCCGCCCCCTTTCCCTTCAATCACGCATCCATACGAATTCGTGGGATAAGAAACAACAACAAAAAAACATGAGAAAAGTTCTGAATAATATATATATATATATATATATATATATATATATATATATATAGTTGTGAAACATCGGTGAGCATCCTATTCCATTTATGTATGACACGAACAACCCACAGACATCGTCTTCCATGAGGACTTTTAGGATAATTGTTCCTCTCGCTTCGTCCCTCTGCATGTAACGAATGAAAATTTAGAGGTGTTTTTGTTTTTTAATTGTTGCAGTTAAATTATACTATTATTGGGCCTGTGACTGGATTGGGTTTCTAGCTTAAGGGTCATTTTTTCCACATTAGGCTAATTAGACCGGGTCCTACAGTTTAACGTGTTGGAGAGGAAGGATGCGAATGAATCGTTTCAATTAGCCGTGCCAAAATGTAGCAGCAGACAGCCCTACCTAGCAACCTGAGGTAACGCTGAATCTCCTGCATAACTGTTGTTTCATCGATGAGTGAAAATATCTATTAGAAAATATTTATCAACAGTTCAAAAACATGCAGAAATTATCCACTTTTCATTTAGTTTTCCTTATATTTATTTGATGTTAATCCTTTTTTCATTGTTCATATTTTAGCCCTTGCATTTTGTAAACCCGCAAAAAAAGAAGAAATAATTATTTTACATAAGCTAATCCCATAATACATTGTTATGATAATGTGATTTGATGTGTTTATTTTAAATGATTAACATATAGAATGAATTATTTATTTCGTTTGAAATTAAATGATTTAACACTTGAATAGTATAGGATACTGCACGAAGAGCATAGTAATAATATACCAGTGAATTGTAGTGTATTATATATCTGAATTACGCCAAGAATTATTAAGCACCTTTAAGTAACAACGAATTGGGAATTTTATCACAAACTTCTAACTTCATTCTACGACACCATTTTAATCCGAAGTAATAATGGGATTTTATGTGTTTATTTTAAATGATTAACGTATAGGATGATTAATGCATAGAATAATATTTCAGATACCATAAGTACCTGGTAATAGTATACCAGTGAATTGGAATATAATTCTATACCAGAACAATGCCAGGAATTATTAAACACCTTCAGGTGCCAACGAAATGGGAATGTCACCACAATCTTCGCGACTTCTAACTCTTTTAATCCGAAGTAATTGCGCATCCGTTTCTTCCGAGACCCGCTTTTAATTGCGCTTTAAACTTGGAAGACCCCTCGCAACCGATTTGGAACGGGCGGCTCTCGGCCAATCGAATTAAGACGCGGATGATTCCTAAATGGGCAGGAGGAAAAAAGGAAACTCGTTAGGACGAAGAGAAATTCGTTTAAGACGAACTCCTCTCGTCCGCTAATTACGATCCCTTGATGGTGTCAAAGCACCACCACTTTCAGAGAGATCTTGCTTTCTAATTGGGAGCCAGCCACGGACAAAGGGACCACGCAACCCGTGGGGACCCCTCGAATACAGTGGTACGTTCGCTTTGAAGTATAACTTGATATGCGTTCGTTTTGGAATGAAGTACATCTCCATTTATGTCCACTTTGAAATTGGGTCCGACTCCATATACGTCCACTTTGAAAAATGGAACCAACGCGATATACGTCTACTTTGAAAACGGATCTAACTCGATATGCGTCAGCTTTAAAATTCAGTCCAATTCGATATACACCCATTTTAGAATTAAGTTTAACTCGATATACGTCCACTTTGAAAATGGAACCAACTCGATATACGTTCGTTTTGGAATTTAGCCCAACTTGATATACGTCATCTTTGGAATTAAGTCCAACTCGATATACGTCTGCTTCGAAATCAAGTCCAACTTGATACGCGTCCGCTTTGGAATTCAGTCCTACTCGGTATACAATCATTTTGAAATCCCGTCCTACTCGAAATACGTTCGTTTTGAAATCCAGTCGTACTCGAAATACGTTTGTTTTGGTATTTAATCCTACTCGACTTTTTGAAACTGGGTCCAACTCAATATACGTCATGGATTCAATTCGATATGCGTCAGCTTTAAAATTAAGTTCAACTCGATATACGTCTACATTGGAATTCAGTCAAACTCGATATACGTTCGTTTTGGAATTCAACCCTACTCAATTTACGTCCATTTTGAAACTGGGTACAACTCGATATGCACCCACTTTGAAAGTGGGTAAAACTCGATATACATCCATTTTGAAATTAAGTCCAACTCGATATACGTCCGTTTTAGAATTAAGTCTAACTCGATATACGTTCACTTTGGAATCCAGTTCAACTTGATATGCGTCCACTTTGAAAATGGAACCAACTCAATATGCGTCAGCTCTAAAATTCAGTAAACTCGATATACGTCCATTTTGAAATGGAACCAACTCGATATGCGTTCTGTGTAAATGTGAAACATTTTGTTAGGAATTCGATTCGTCTGGGGGCAGGGGGGGGCATTCAGTTACATTCCTGTGTTGTAATATTGATGAAAATAAATTATCATGACGACAAATTGCTGATTGGTTTGGTTTGGTTATTTTGTGCACGATTTGGGCTAATTAGACAGGGACCTACAGTTTACCGTAGATTCCGAATCACTCACAAACATCCATGCCATCTCCAGGATTCGTACCGAAGCCTGTGGTATTAAAAGACCAGAGTGGCCATGAGCGTCAAATTGCTGAAGACAAAATATCATGACGACGAATATTGTGAAATATTCAATCCGATGAACATGCTCAAAATGTAAATCAGTACTTTTTAAACAGTACTTTATCATTATGGATCAGTATTTTTCAATTCCTACTACTAGTTCACATTCTCCCTATATATATATATATATATATATATATATATATATCTTGTTCAAATTTTCAATCGTTCATAAAATAGTTTTTATTCATCCACTCGAATTCAAATGCATTTTTTTTAACTTGTAGTGGATGACACTGGAATGCTAATACTGTTTTTTTTCAAATATTAATTCAATGATTAAATTTAATTCACTAATTTTAGTTTTTTTTAGATTTAAGTTGCATGTTTCTACCAATAGATGGCGCCAGATGTAAGAGGAAAATTTCAACTTTATTTATGAAGGACTTTTTTTGCAATATAATGAAAAAAAAAGTAGGAATTGACTTAAAAAAAAAATCTTTTATATTACTTTAAATACTTTTTATAATACTTATTACCAGTACTCAATCAGTATTTTATCAGGACTTTAAATCAGTACTTTTCAACATGTTCTAACATTAAAAGGGATGGATTTCGAGGTACCTTTCTGTGGCGTTGCCTCAAGTAGGCAGATCCTTTGTCGCGCCGGAATCTAGTTAAGAAAGTAAAGACGTCGATTAGGACTCAGTCGCAAGTCGAGCCCTAACTGCGTTTGCGTCGCTCCGCGCGGTAACTGAGTTTGCGAAGTTCGCGGGTCGAAAGATGCGCGCCAAGAGTTCCGGCTAAAAGGCTCGAAATTGGGAGAGGCGTAACAGAGGGTGGCGGGGGCAGCGCCCCCAAACGTGGAGTAATCAAGAAGGCCGCCCCAAATGAGGGCGAGTGATGATGAAAGGGTGACCCGGCCCACAAAGGGAATCAGTGCCGAAGAAAAACACAGCGGCCCACTTTGAACAAAACGACTGATTTTGGGAGGCGGCCGAGGCCTAAGTGGATTTGGGAATTTTAAGGCTGCGCAGCGAAATGCCAGTGCAGCCCTTTTCAGGGGCGCGAAGCGAATAATTGAGTCGCGGAGCAGACGGGATATATTTTAAACAGTTTGCGACCGTCACTGAGATAGTTTGTTTATCCCTACAGATTTACTTTTTTTTAAAAAAGATTCATAGAGCTGGCTTAATTCAATGTGGTATTTATAGAAAATTATTATTATTATTGGAGACTGATAGCCGAGGGACTAGAGCTCGGTGCCACAGGTTTCTGGTTCGAGACCCGGCGGTGGTGCCATGCTTGTAGGGGTTCGGAATCCACTTTAAACATGTAGGTCCCGGTTTATAATGGCTATAGAATGTGGCCTGAGGGCCGAGTGGCTGGCACTCGGTGCCACAGGTTTTGGGTTCGAGTCCCTGAGGTGAAATGGATGTTTGTAGTGGTTCGGAATCCACTTTAAGCCGTAGGTCCCGGTCTACTATGACTGTAAGAGCGTTGTGGGGGTTGTTCTACTCGCGTCCGTAGCATATCTACAAGGCTGCACGTGTCTCTGGGTAGTGCTAAATGGTACCAGCGGGGCAGCCATTGCTTATGACATAAAGAATAACTATCTCTGTATTGCCAGTTGCATTAGAACAGCAACTAATATCTATTTGCACAATGTTACAATATTTTTGTTGTTGTTGTTATAGTATAATTTATTTTGCCTATCACTCTGACGCTCGGTGCCCCAGGTTTCGGATTCGAATCCCGGCGGTGGCATGGATGTTTGTAGTGGTTCGGAATCTACTTTTAACCGTATGTATGTGTGTATTGTTTTGTTCTAAAACTGTTTGTTGTAAAATATAAAAAAAATTTTCTACGACGTGAGTTATGGATGCACTAAAAAATATGAAAAAAAATATTGTATGAAGTCAATATTTTATTATATAATTGTAGTAAATACCACATTAAATAAAAGTATGTGTAAATAACAACAACTAAAAATTCAATAAAAGGGACTCCTAGTATTTCAAGCAATGTAAAAAAAAATTATGAGTTAAGAAAAACAATATTAATAACAAAAAGTTAAAAACTCCATTCTAAGAACCATTGAAATAAAATATCATTTTAATGAAATATTTTTTATAATGAGCAGAAAAATGCAAATAAGATTTGCTTGAATATTTGCAGCACATTAAAATTTATAACTTATTTTGGTATAAAAAAATAATTTATTAATTCATTTCTAGAAAACTGTTCGAATGGGAACTTGTATAAATACCTGCAAATATTTTAATAACCTTATACCATCGAATAACTTTTAACTAAGTTTAAAAAAATAATTGCTTCATTTTTATTTAAAAGCAAATGAGGTAACATTCCACATTAATTTAAGTTCAATTTTAAGTTTTGTCTTTTATTATTTATATAATAAAATTCGAAATAAATAAATAAAAAGCATACTTAACAAGTGTCATCGTGTTGAAATACTAATGCAAATCGGGCTTATACTTCGCAGTTTTAAAAATTCATTTTTACAAATATTTAAAAAAAAAAATCTTTTTGGAGAAAAGCGAAGTTTTAACACAAGGTTAATAAATAATCATGTGAATCGATTAACAAAATCGATTAATAAGCAAACAAAATAATTACTATACACAAATAAAGTACCATCCTGTTGAAATACTAATGCAAATCGAGTGTCTTTTTTACAAATATTTAAAAATAAAATTCTTTTTGGAATCGACTTTAAACCGTAAGTCGCGGTCTAATAGGATAGTAGAGCGTTGCGGGGATAACGTTACTCGCGTCCGTAGCTTATCTTCAAGCTACACGTGCCCCATAAGTGGTGCTGAATGAGTCACAGCGGCGCAGCCCTTGCTTATGGAATGTAGATGAACTGCCTCTGTATTGCCAAATGCATTAGAACAACATATTCTCGATATTAATTAAAAAATTATTATTAATTATTTTTTAATTTAAATGATAAACTAAAAAGAAGCAAGAAACTAATAATTTAAAAAGCTAATATGACCCCATTCATTAAGATTGGAAGACGGATACATCTTTGAAAGTCTGACTTGTATTGGTACGATTTCAATCAAGCCTTTTGCACATCCAAGAGTTATGTGGATTAAATATGCATGCGGTGTTCATTAGCGGAATAATGAAACATCACATCTTCCACCCCATGAATGGTCGTCCACCCTTCTCACCCCTAATTGCTTCCCAGAAAGCTGCTGTGTTTTAAAACCCAAAATCTTCCCGCGCAGCATCAAAGTTTTGATATCAATACGGCAGGGGCGCGAATAAAAGGGGGTGGAAAGGGTGGTGTGTGGATGGAACAATGTAAACGCCCCGCATCCCCGCTGGTCAGAGGTTCTTCCTCCGTTTCCTTGGGGCGCACAACAGCAGCAGCTAATGGCCTAAGACACAAGGCGGAATGAATGCCTATTCCCAAAAATCAATGCCTCCATTCAATCCATGCATGGGAAAGGCGGGGGAAGATGGGGGTTGGATGTTGCCGGACTCGCGAGAAGAGGTCCGGCCATTGAGACGTCCTCGAAGATCCTTTTCAAAAACTGAGTTGGGGTGGGGGTGGAAGAGAGAGGGGGGTGCTTTGCCTTTTCTGGGTCGCATTAGCGAATCCCTTTCATCGCCAAGAACGCCCCGCAAAAGAGAAGTCATCAGTTCGAATTCATCAGCTTCAGGCTCAGATGGCCTGAGCCACCCACTCCCCCTCCCCTCCCCCTACGCACAATGGCCAGTGGCTCTTCGCTTTGATCCATACCGGGGGAAAGAGTTTTGCGCGACGGCCACTTGACCGCTCGTGCAAGTCCGGCTGGGAATTCGATTTCGCATAAAGGATTTCGTAGGAAGGGGGTTGGTTGGAAGGTAGGGGGTAGGAGATGGTCGCGTGACCATCCCTCTCTTGGAAGGGTGGGAAAAGGTAGTGCGGTCATTCGATGCACCCTGCTCAAGGTTTAGCGGACTGAAATCGTGAAGGGCCCCGGCGCTTATTGAAACGGCAAATAGCCGCTCGCTAAATTGGTAAGGTTAGGAAAAGGGTCCGTTATTGTTTTCGGATGACTGGTCCGAGCAAATTTAACGTGCATAATCGGATGTCTTTTAAGCTGGGAGGTATGGACCTTTTTGGGCGTCTCTCACATGAAAGTGCTGTCATAAAAAAAAAACAATAATCACTGAATCATTTTCCCTTGTAGAAATATCAATAGTGTTGATTGGAGATTTTTATAAAATATTCCTAACCAAAAAAAAATATAAATAAATAATAATAATAATATATCTGATTTTTATAAAATATTCCTATTTACCAAAATCATATTAACTTTTCTGCTTTAAAATTAAGAGCGTCATTTTGAAATTTTAAACCGAGTGTAAAAAGATAATGTTTTAGTATTTTTACAAATAAGGGACTGATGTCCGAGTGGCTATTGCTCTGAAGCTCGGTACCACAGGTTTTGGGTTCGAGTCTGATAGTATGGATGGATATTTGTAGTGGTTCGGAATCCACATTAAACCGTACGTCCCGGTCTCGATCGTGGAGCGTTGTGGGGTTAATGTTACTCGCGTCCGTAGCCTATCTTCAAGTTATTTGTGTCCCCCGGGTAGTGCTAAATGAGTAACATCGATGCAGCCGTTACGGCATAAAGATCAACTGTCTGTATATTGCCAGCTGCATTAAAAAGAAAGTTCCGAAGAAAGGCTGGAAGGTATGGACTTTTTGGGCGTCTCGCATAAAAATGCTGTCATAAAAAAACAAATAGCACTGAATCATTTTCACTAATGGAAATATCAATAGTGTTGATTGGAGATTTTTATAAAATATTCCCGGTGCTAACTTTCCTGCTTTTAAATTTAAGAAAATCATTTTGAAACTTTAAAACGAGTGTAAAAATATATTGTTTTTAGTATTTTTATATACATACATTTAATAATAAATAAAAAAGACATGATATTCAAAAATAGTGTAGTTAATAATGATAAGAGTTACAGTGTACATATATATTTTGTTTAAGTGCTGATCTAAAATAATTAAAGGGTTACAATTTTTTTCTCCCTAAAATAAAATTGCTAAAGTTTTAGCCTATTGCCTAGAAATTGTTAATGTTGCCTATTTTTTTAGGGGGCAGGGAAGAGAGAGATTTAGAGTCGGAAAATTTTTGGTCTCTGCTTACTTTTTAAATGGTTAAGACATCGAAATGAACAAGATGCCGTGTGGAACAGGAAAGATAAAATATTAAGACACTTTTATTGGAATTATAATCATATTATCGACCCTAAAATAAACTTATTTCTTCTATTCAAATTTAATTTAATTGACATTTCGTTTACACTTGAAAAATAAGATATGCATATTACTCAACAAGCATATTCGACATGCATATTACTTCAACAAGCATATTCGACATGCATATTACTTCAACAAGTAACAATGCATATTATTCAACAAGCGTCGACATGACATATGTATATTCGACATGCATATTACTTCAACAAGTATATTCGACATATTTCAACATATATTCGACATGCATATTCAACAAGCATATTCGACATGCATATTACTTCAACAAGTATATTCGACATGCATATTACTTCAACAAGCATATTCGACATGCATATTACTTCAACAAGTATATTCGACATGCATATTTCTTCAACATGCATATTCGACATACATATTCTCAAAAGTTTTTAGTTGGAATTTATACATGCTAATTTATTGTGAACAGATGTATAACATACAGTTTGATTTTTTTCAGTTTTTACTCGTTAGTTTCTTTTACGAGAATTTCTGCGGTTATAGATAGCCTCAATTTTTTTTTTTTTTTTTTCTTGTTGTTCACAGAAACGGAATGATTTTGGAGGAAAGATTCACAAACCCAAGAGTACGAATCGTAGAAAGGGTGGCGGAGAAAATGCAATTGCTGACTGAAGGAAAAGGAAGGAGCCAAGGGGCAGGGGGGCGGTGGAGATCTTTTTCGCCAACCCCTCCCGCGGGGCCGGCAGTTAAGCGGGCGACGGCCGACTTAATTAGCAAAACGTCGTAATTAACAACATCTCGGGGCTCCTTGCCTTGCCTTATCGCCCCGCGCAGTTTTATCGAGGGTGTCATAATTACACTTAAAGGATCGTCTGCCACCGACCCCCCCTTTCTCCTGCTCTCTTTATCTGCTTTAATAAATAAGATAGCACGGCAGGGGGGCATAAATTAATCAAATCGAAAAGAGAACGCCACTACCACCCCCTCCCGCTGCAGCAGAAAAATGCAGACGATTACGGAGACCTATCTGCTCGTCCACCCTCCACCCCCTAGCAAAACTATACGGAGGGGTGTGGGAGGTGAGGGGGATGGCTCTAGATTTTATGAGTTACGCAGTAAACAAGCGAAGTATTTAAAATTTTTGAAAAGGCTGTTCACACAGCAGTTGTGTTTGTTTAGCTTGCTTTTTTTTTTTTTCACTCGTCTCATTGTTTTAACAGTTACGGTTATGGAGAAAAGCGAGCGGTCGTCTTAATTAGGGCGCAGAAAATGGAAAGAAAAGGCGAGAGTTAATTACAGCCCTTCTTTCCCCTCCCCGTTCGCGCCCCGGCCTGAGATAAGGGGGCGCAGCAACAACATCCTTATCGGTCGCGCCGCCTAAAAGGAGACGGAATTCAGTTTTCGGAAGAAAAAGAAAAAAAAAAAAATCCCAGCAAATAGTAACCGAAAGAAAAAGTCGGCAGCAGTGAGAAAAGAAAAGAAAAAGAAAAATAAAAATGAATATCTGAAATGAATTTTAAACTGATATTCCTCCTCTGAGGTTCTTGCTAGGGGAAACGCCAACAAAGCATTTCGGGAAAAAAGAAGTTCGCATATCTTGTTATAAGCTGAATTAGCTCGCTATTCTCTTCAATACTACTACTGCTACACCATACCCTGGGCCGGGTTTTCCTACAGGCTAACTAGGCTTCAGCCTAGGGCCTCAAGCTCAAAAAAGGGGCCTGCATTCAAATTGTTAGCAAAATTAGAATTACACTATTCTAAAAACAGTAAACACTGAATCAAAAATAAGGAGAAATTCTACACATATGAATAGTAAACAAACATAATAAGTAATTCACAAACTTAAAAATGGGAGATGAAAGGGCCTCATAATTGGAATAGCATAGGGTCTTTTTTCATCTAAATCCGGCCCTGACCACACCACATCGCTGTGCCTACAGCTGAGTTGCCCCTATACAGTTTGGGAATGATGTGGGTGAGAAGAAGTCTAAATGGGACTCTGTGGCGCTGTATTGTCATATGAGATCGGGACCTACGGTTTAAAGTGGATTCTGAACCACTACAAATATCCATGGCATCGCCGGGATTCGAACCCGATACTGTGGGACCGAACGCCAGAGTGCTATTCACTCGGCCATCAGCCCCCCATTCTCTTCAATAACAGTGGTGAGCAGATTCAAACCATTGTATCTACAACGACTGGACGTTTTAAACTTTAATTTAACCCAATGCCAACAAGTAGTCCCTTTCTTGCAATGGTAACGCTATGTGAGACAAATAACACATACCAAGCAGTATGCGAAAAAAAAAAAAAATAACACATAGCATTCCCGGCCTTCTTAATTGCAAGAAGCAGCCAAAATAGTAATTCAATTGCTAAAACAATCGATTGCAATTACTATTTGACTAATTAATTACTTTTTTATTTAAGCAGGAATCGAAACTACGGCAAAAAATAAATAAATAAATAAAATGGTTTGGTTTGTCGCTCTTCGGTCATTTTGTGCACACCTTAGGCTGATTAGACCGGGACCTACAGTTTAACGTGGACTCCGAACCACCAACAAACATCGATGCTAACAGAGCATCGATGAGCATCGATGTTTGGGTGGTTCAATGATGATTGGTGATGACAACAAATCTATAATAAATTTTTTACATTAATTAATATTCGTACTTATTTGAAAGACGTAAATTTTTACAAAGTGCAAACTATGAATTGATAATGCTTCACATATAAATTATTACTTAGAAGTTAAATTTCAATATATTTATAATAATAAACCAACTCTATTTTAATTGCATTATTTTGAGAGAAAACGACTATTCTCCCTTTCTTCCAACTAATACATCTGTAAATTATTTTATTTTTAAACCAGAGTTGATATTAGCACGAACAGAGTTATTGTAACACAGTGTTTAGATTATTCCATGTTGTTGTTATTAATCCCCTTGGTGCAGGAAAGCCTACACCAGGTCCAACGGACCCCGTCGCAGGCGACTGGTCCATGGCTAAGGGTCCTGCACTTCAGCAGCTTCACTTCAGCAAAGCAACTTCAAGCAGCTTCAAGAGGAACCAAGTTGAAGACAACGCTCTACGATATTAGACAGGGGCCTACGATTTAAGGTGGATTCCCAACCACTGTAAACATCCATGGCACTGATGGGACTTTAACACAAAATCATTTAGTTTTAAGGATGCGTCTTAATATATCATCCCAACAGAGGTAATGATGAATGCCGTTTGGACAGGAGATTCTTTTAGGTCTGCATTTAGATTCATCCGCGATTTGAACATAAATATTATAAAAATATAGACACCAAAAAAAAGAAGGCGTTTAATCACTTAAAAATGTATTCTTGGCACACAAAAAATTAAAAAACAAATAAATCTTTGAATTTTTTAAGTTTGCTACTGTCCAAATCGTTCACTTATGGAAGCCAATCAAAATTAATCCGGAAATGACACAAAAATAATTAAAAATTCACAAAAAAAAAAAAAAAAAAAAAAAAAAAAGATTTTGTTTTTCAAAACGATGTATAAAAAAAATACTGTAAAAATTATTTGATCTGTACAAAACATATTTGATAATCAATCTAATACTTAATTATTTTTAAATAT
Organism: Caerostris extrusa; assembly: GCA_021605095.1. Classification (NCBI taxonomy): domain Eukaryota; kingdom Metazoa; phylum Arthropoda; class Arachnida; order Araneae; family Araneidae; genus Caerostris; species Caerostris extrusa. The sequence continues at coordinate 34,148 of BPLR01000253.1, forward strand.
TTATATTTAAATTGATTTTTTTTTTTAAAAATATCAGTGATTCTTCATTCAGTAAATCTTTTACTTAGTATTTTTTTTTTTGATTTTTATTTTAAATATCAGTGATTCTTCATTCAGTAAATTGATTTTTATTTTAAATATCAGCGATTCTTCACTCAGTAAATTGATTTTTATAGATATCTATGATCTTTTACTCAGCATTTTTTTTTTTTTTTTTAATATTTTAAATATCAGTGATCCTTCACTCAGTAAATTGATTTTTTATTTTAAATATCAGTGATCCTTCACTCAGTAAATTGATTTTTATTTTAGATATCTATGATCTTTTACTCGGTATTTTTTTTAATATTTTAAATATCAGTGATCCTTCACTCAGTAAATTGATTTTTTATTTTAAATATCAGTGATCCTCCACTCAGTAAATTGATTTTTATTTTAAATCTAAGAATAATTAAACACAAGAATAATTCCGATGTTTTTATTCATTTTGCTTCGGATCTTGGATGGGCCAAAAGTTAACAACAGTGATTTTAAGATTTTTAGTTCCAGAAAACGCAAATGCATTTCTTAAATGATGTCTTCCTTCAAAAGCGAAAAGCCCATTGACCCCCTGCCATCTCAAGAACTTCTCGGGGAGTGGTCAATGGCAAACGGAGATCGACCAGAACTGTTCCGTCTTGGAGACGGTGGGAGGAGTAAGAGGTTGCACCGCGCACTTCCTGGCGCAGGGTGAGCCGTGATTGGCGGAAGACGCCCACCTCCTTTCTCCAATGGGACGAAAAGAAAGCCGCAAGACGACTCGGCATTCGAGAGAGAGGAGGACCAATGGGAAAAAAGGATCCGCCCACAAGACGACAGCCGGGACAGTTCGCGGAAGCAGAAAAATAAAAAGCAACAACAATAAACAAATAAAAACGAGAGAGAGAAGGAAGCGTTGCGTCAGTGGGCCCTTGCAAGGGAAAAAACGTCACGGTTGAGGAGTTGGAACAGAAAAGGCATCCGTCCGGGGCCAGACCTCATTAGGGTAGGCCTTTTCCGTGACCTTCCGTTCTTTTCAGCTGCTTTGCCGTTGTCTTTGGGGCCCGCATGAGCGCACAACAAGCTGGACATGACACCATTGTCAGGCGAGCGGAAGGGGGAAAATGTGAAGCAATTCTTACGTCTCCAGTTTAACCACTGGGGATAAATCGTAGGGTGAGAGATCCTTTTATTATACATGTAATAAAAAATTAAGACGGAGGTTGCTTTAGACGGAAAGGACATAGGGATGTTTCAGTTTTTCAGAAAAATCATTGATTATTGGATAATATTAGCAATTTTTTTTTTTTCAATTTCTTAGCTTATACTCTCCTTATATGAATAAAATATCATTTTAATAAAATTTTTTATAATGAGCAGAAAGTGCAAATAAGATTTGCTTGTGTTGTTGCAGAACATTAAAATTCAAGATAACTCATTCTATTCCTTCTATTAGCTCACACTCTCACTATCTATGTCTTGTTCAAATTTGCAATCGTTCATAAAACACTTTTTTCATCCACTCAAGTGCGAATGCAATTTTTTTTTTTTTTTTTTTTTTGAACTTGCAGTGGATGACACTGGATGTGAATACAGTTTTTCAAATATTAATTCAGTAATTAAATTTAATTAATTAATTTTTTTTTTTTTTTTTTTTTAGATTTAAGTTGCAAATATAGATGACGCCGGATCAACAAAAAAATTAATGAAAATTATTTATAAAGGACTTTCTGCAATAGAGAAAAAAAAAAAAAGTAGAATTGACTTTAAATTGTTTTTTTTTTTTTTTTTTTATTATTACTTGTTTAATTTCTTTTGACTCGTCTTCGTTGAGAGTGGACTGATGACCATTCAGCTAGCGCTCTGCCCTTTGGTACCGTAGATTTCAGGGTTCGAATCTGACGGTGGTAAGGATGTTGTTCGGAATCCACGTTAAACTGTAGGTCTCGGTCTAATTAGTCCAAAGTGTACACAAATGACAGAGCGACAAACCAAACCAATCGTCCAACTTGAGAAGACATTTTTTTTTTTTTTTTTTTTTTTTTTTAATGGAATTAGCTTGATATGAGCGCATCTTGGCAAACTTGCTTGTCAAAACTTTTTTAAAAAAATCATAAGATATTCTTGTTTTTAGATTAAATTTTTAAAAAAAAATCACAAAACAAATTATATAGCTGTTTTTAAAGTGATAAATTTTGAGTGGATTGTCTTACTGGACGACTTTTGCAGAGTTGTTTGACAAATTCTGAGATATTTTTACTTTTTTAACTTTGCAGTCTGATGACCAATTGGCTAGTGCTCTGGTCTTTGGTAACACAGGCTTCAGCTTCGAATCCTGGCGATAGTATGGATGTTAGGGAGTAGTTAGTAATATATAATTAGTTCTCTTCCTCACTGATTGCCTGGCGGTGGCATGTATGTTTGTTAGTAGTGGTTTGGAATCCATTTTAAGCTGTAGGTCCCGGTCTCATTAGCGTAGTAAACTGTGCACAAAACGATCGTAGAGCGACAAACCATACAAAACCATCGATTGCTTTAATCTTGTAATGCATTAAAAAGTTGCTGCATGTTTATTTATGATATGGACTTAATATATATAATAATTTGGTGTTTTAATATATATGGTTTTAAAATAAGGTTCTAAAATATGGTTTTATTCTCAAATATAATTAGACTAAAAAATATTCTATGTTCAGCAACTTTTGAGTTATTATATAGTTTAATTATATTCCACAAGCCCCATTATCTTCCATTGGCGAATAAATTTTTTTTTTAAACGTATTGATTTCTAAAGATTAATAACTGAAATGTGAATTAATGGCATTGGCATTAGCATTAGTCTTAAATGTTTAAAAATTCTGTTGGTTTAGCGATATTGAGAAGTTTCTTTTATCAGTTTTGTTTTGTATTAATGAAAGTTGAAATTAAAGAACTCATTTAAAATGGAAAGAATGTAAATAGGATTGTGTATATTGTATTGAAGTGCAATTGTTGATAGTCCATTCAAGCCCATAGTTAATCTAGTGAATCGATTATTAAGCAAACAAAATAGTTACTGGAATTCTTATCACAGTTAATCAAATCATTCTACTTGTAGAATGTAATTCTTAAAGCTATGGAGTATTTTCATGCCCAAAAATATCCTTAAGTTCATTTCGTTCAAATTCAATTTTCAACCCGAATTTTTTTTTTTGTTTTAATTTTTAATTATGCAACACTATCATCAATTAATGTTGCCATAACAATAATTCCAAATATTAAAATTCAATCTGATTTCTTAAACATTATAAAAAGTTGCTAGGAGTTTTTTTTTTTCTTATTGTCTTTTGTAAAGAGCATTCATTTCAATGCGTTTAGTTTTCATAAGCAAAAAGATAAAGTTCAGATATCTCGTGTTCGATATACGTTCTAATCATACCCACACAAAGGGTTAGAAAAATTCTTTTGTTTCAACACAAAAAGGCAAGAAAATAACTAAATTCTTAGTAACAAAGAACACGACGACAGATTCTAAGAAATACCACGAGATAATATGCAATCGGAAAAAAAATCAGTGCAGGATCTCCACACAAAGTCCACAACAGAAAAAAATTGATTTTATCTACGAAGATGATTGACAAGGACAGAACAAAGATTTCAGAACCCCTTATCCCATTTTATTATTACTTGTTTTTTATCAGCAACTATTTTCCAAAACGATATCAGAGCGATAAGATTTAACGTTTATTTGAAAGCGCAGTTAGCTAACCATTACTAAACTAATATAAAAGGAATGGTGTTTACTGTTTTTACCTTTAAAAAAGACCTTCAGACGATAAGGAGATTGAATGGGGAAGGGCAGAGATTGAGAATTCGTCAACCTTAAAAGAAATCAGGTGACAGATAAGAGGGAAAACATTAGAAGATCACCTTCAATAAAAGATAATAATAAAAAAAAAAAAAAAAAAGATGCCAAGACGTTTTGAGGTCTATATTCCGAAGATCATTTTTTTTGAGAATGACTCCAGCTCTACTTTTATTCCTAGGTCAGTTCAAAAAAAATTCTTAACTTCTTTTTTCTTGCTTGTTCTTAAAATGTTTATTTTTTTCTTAAATGCTGATTCTAAAAATATGGCATCTGAAATTTCTCAGGTGTTCTTAAGTAAATTATTTTTGACAGAAACTTGAAATAATGGAATAAAATAACCTAGAGTATAACCGTGGTGTAAAATCATAAGGATCACCGTCAGTGGTACGTCTACTCGCTGGCAGATTTCTAGACTAGATGTCTTTATTTCTTTACAGGGTAGACTTGTCAGCCCTATGCCCAACAGTTGTTCTAGACTGGGTACTATGGCTTAAAGTGGGATTCCAGACCACTATAAGCTATACAGAAACATCTAGACCAAGTACAAGAACCCATGTGGTCTAATGGAAGGAGGGAAAAGAGGATGCAATTTACATCAGATAGAACACCTTTATATATAGCCTATATAGACCCAGTATATTCGGGACTACAAGGTGTTCCATAAATGCCCAGTATATTCGAGACCCGCATAAACTCGGATTCTATATAGAACACCTTGTAGTCCCGAGATATGTTATAAGGCCCCGAGCACGTTGAGAGACATCTACAAGATGTTCCACATAGAGAACACCTACAATAGAGACCCTGCAAAGGTGTTCTATAATCACCTTGTAGTCCCGAATATACTCAGGGCCTTTTTATATCATTTGGAGGATATATACATATGGTATAAGAGTATGAGAGAAGGGGGGCTGAAGCTCACCTGAAGTTGGAGAACCACTTGACGAGCTGCGCCGTGTTGTTCTTGTTGAAGCGGATGTCGGGGAAGTACATCTTGAGGACGGCGAGCTCGGGTAGCGCGCGAAGAAGAACATGAGCTTGGCTTTCCTCAGGTGCATGGGCGTCAAGGGTGCTCGTGTGCATCGAGGACGCTGTTAAGGTCACATAGAAGAACAAAAGGAAGAAGCCAATGTAGCCAACCGCCAACCGCCCAGCCAACCAACCCCTCGCATAGCACACTTTCGAAGGACGGTCCACTACTCCAATCGAATTAGCACGTCTTCCAGTTAGTTACATCGGTTATTAGCAGACTCAGAACTAATCATTACAGAGGGATCTCCCAGACAAGACCAGGGAATGCAATCCCTGCAGAAATTGCCCCAACGCTTTCTAACACCTAAGCACATTCTGAGTCCCCGTGTTTGCAAATGGGTAGGGTGCCAACTTAAGAGAAGTCCTGTATAGTGAAGCGGCGCCGTTGCTGGCGGCCGCTATCGCGCGGAACTTTGACTTAATCTAACTTTGATAATAATATTTTTAAGGTCCATGGACACGATAACAACTGCTCAACAACGTCTTCCGAGGATAAGTACATTCGCTTTAACCAAAGCAGTTAGAGCACTTTTTGTTCTCTTTGCTCAGTTCGAAAATCAGACAAATGAGAACAAAAGTTATTTTTAAATGAAGTTTTACAAGTTTTTGGGGCAAAATTTAGATCTTTTAATTCCGCCTTATATATAAAGAAATATATGGATTATAATGGATAATTTATTCTTATATTGGATTTCTCTATAATGGATTTTTCTTTTAATAATGATTCTGTAACATTATAAACAATTCTAAATTTTAAAATTCCTCTCAATTTTTTTTATCAAGTATTGAAATTGGATTTTAGTGGCGCGATCATCTCAATGTCAGAAATTCAAATACTTTGTTGTACACCTTAGAAACACTGTTACATAAAGTATTTTAGATAGATCTTTCAGAATAAAATTAGCTCACTGTTCTTATTTTAATAGTACTGTCACTGATAAGATCAGTAATAGAATTTTATTTGAAGATCTAGATAGTACTGGAAGTGTTTTCTGCAAAAAAATTGCAACACGCTAGACCTAGGCATGACTACCAACAGTCATATGACGGCAGCCACAGTTCAGAAACACATGAAATAGTTAAAATATTTTTGCAGTATTTACAGCTACTACGACAATTAGTCCAGGACAGTAGTTCAAGTGGTTACCACTCGCTGTGTAGAGTTAGTCAAGAAAGTGGGCAAAATCGGAGGTCTGCTAGTCCAAATCTGTGAAGGGGTTTCCCAAGATAATCATGTTCAGTTATTGTTCTGAAATCGGCTAAACATAAGAATTTTTTGATGGGAAAAGTACAGTATTATATGTAAGATAAGGATAAAAAGTATTTAAATTTCTGTTACTATGTTTGGCCCCCTATCTTTTAATTGCTGATACTATACTGATTGATTACTATACTTTTAAATATTTTCAGTAATTTATTTTATTGAAAACTATTATCTGTTGAATTTTCACCAAGCTGCTTTTTTTTTCTTTTTTAATAGTCTGTTTTTAACTATTTTTTAAAAAATGATCTAATAAAAATAATTCAAGACATACATGAGGACAATTTCATTTCATTTCATTTCAGTTACCAGGCACCTATTTTCCCCAAGTGTGCACCAATGCGAATTTTCTCTTAATTATAAACATAAAAATAAGAGATTAATTTTGCTTTTTTCAAAAAACCTTCCTGACTAACTTTTTTGT